>RJWJ010030185.1:0-20099 GCA_004363605.1 Indri indri | reverse complement strand
TGATGGTGAGTACATGTGGTGCTTGTTTTTCCATTCTTGGGATACTTCGCTTAGTAGAATGCGTTCCGACCCTATCCAGGAGTATACAAGAGGTGCTATATCACCATTGTTTCTTAAAGCTGAATAGTACTCCATGGTATACATATACCACATTTTACTAATCCACTCATGTATTGATGGACACTTGGGCTGTTTCCACGCCTTTGCAATTGTGAATTGCGCTGCTATAAACATTCGGGTGCAGGTGTCTTTTTCATAGAGCGATTTTTGTTCTTTGGGGTAGATGCCCAGTAATGGGATTTTTTGTACACAGTTATTAAGGAGCT
Organism: Indri indri; assembly: GCA_004363605.1. Classification (NCBI taxonomy): domain Eukaryota; kingdom Metazoa; phylum Chordata; class Mammalia; order Primates; family Indriidae; genus Indri; species Indri indri. The sequence goes on along the minus strand of RJWJ010030185.1, from coordinate 19,773 downwards.
ACATTCTTTTGGAATAAGAAACATTCCCCAATAGGTATATTCAACTCCTGACCTTTGGTATATGGATGGTATATTAGCTACTACACTAACAAGAAGTTATAACCAAATGCTTCTCACATCAAACATCATGTAACTTCATGGTCAGAAAGTATAGGAGGAGAAGTGAGCTAACAGGAACATATTTCTACTAGCATCCATATAAACTATGGGGAGTGCCCAAAATAGAGTACAATGTATTTAATAGCTAAATAAGTTTTCTTAATTTGGGGATTGATATCCTCCAAGACAGTCCTTAAAAGTTGTGTAGTAGAGACTAGATATTCAGAGATATTTAAGATCATCTCTTTAAGTTTATAGGCAAGAAGGACTTGGGTCATGAGGAAAATTGGATGCATATGGGGCTACTGGATTAGAAGCATTTAGCTTTGTGTATGGCATTTTCTTGCCATCCTCTCCTCCTGTGCCTATTACAGTTTTTACCAATTACAAATTACACTATTTCTTGCTGAACCTGCCTGCAGACTAAGAATATTTCTCAACATAATAGTCCGGGGAACTGTCCCCAATGGCTGTGACTTACTATGAAAAATGATAACATTTTCATGCCTTCTCCAGACTAATGGGAAAATCTCTTTGAGTTGAAACTTGATTTTTACTGATGACATATTCTTCAAACACCTATCATATTGACAATTGAAACCATAGTAAATGAGGGAAGCAATTAATTGTGGCTTATATAAGTATAGCCTAACGACACATAAAATAATTAATATTGCCACATGAAATTTCCCTTCATGGATACTATAAAACACTTTGCTTCATAGAAATCATGGTACAAAGATGCAAATGAAAGCAGTAAAGTACTTTTGTATAGTTCCTCCATGAACATACTTGAAATATGAACTTAAGCACAATAGATGCAGGCAGAAATCTTCTTCCTTCCTGGCACTGAATATGTAGAAGCATGTGATATGAGGCTTTTTTTTTCTTTCTTTCAACATCCATTCATTGATTAGTTTGTTGGTGAGGCCTGCCTGGGCACATTATTAACAACTTACTGCTCAGTTCCCTTGAAAATTAGCTGTCAGGAAAGTGAAAATACACTTACAAAATCCAAGAAACCTGACAAGATGAGGAACTAGCAAAGGCTTTTGGCTCATTCCTACAAAATGCACTTTGGAGAAACCATGGAAGGGAACAGAAGCATGCATTTGAGCCATGTTTGACAAAGTATTATTTTTTTTTTGGCTCTCATACTCACTAAGAGAATTTTGAAACATGATATACCCTCTCATGTGTTTTAAGTTGATAGTTTAAATTTGTCATTATGAGTTTCCACAGTGGAAAATGGTTGTATTTCTTAGCATATTGTAAATGTTTAAAATAAAACTGTTATCATGCTTCTAAATGGAATTTAATGCAATATAAATATCACTTATATGGGAGCTTGATATGCAATAAAGAGAGAACTATGAATCATGGGTAAAGGAGAATTGTTTAGTAATTTATATTAGGAAAATTATCTCATTTTATGAAGAAAAATAGAGTTGATTTCCTTTTCACCACAATACATAACGTGGGACTCCTGATGAGTTTATGACCTAAATGTGAAAGGTAACACTATAAAGTTGATAGAAGAATATATAGAAGATTATTTTTATTATCTAGGTTTGGAGAAATAGTTTTTGAACAAAACTTTAAAAGCATGAAACACAAGTCAAAAACCTGATTAATTCAATTAAAATTAAGTTTTTTTTTTTTTTACCGCAAAATACCATGGACAATATAAACAGAAAGGTGACAAAATGAGAGAGGATACCTGCAATGTCTAAAACAAAGATCAATATATAGATCATTCAAGGAACTCTTCCAAATCACTGAGAAAAAAATAGTAACTCTTATTGAAAAATTGGCAAAGGACAGTGTTACAGAATTGGAAATCCTAAAGGCTAACAGGATCGTAAGGACATAATGTAATTACTCAGTAATCAGATAAATGCATGCAAATTAAAAATCAATGAGCTCTTTTTCACCTGTTAGAGTGACAAAATGTATAGAGCTTAATCATACCAAGTGTCTGTGGGACCTTGGGCAGAAGGTGCAGTCATTCTAGAAAGCCAAAGAATGGCATTTAGTCAAAGTACAATAGAGATACTCATACTCTTGGACCCAGCAGTTTAGCTGAATATCCCAAAGAGAATTACACACAGGTTCATACATGGACATATACAAAGATATTTATTGTAGTTGGTGTTTTATTATTTGCTGTGGGAGTGAGTTAAATGCAATCTTGTCCATTACTAGGGGAGACTTACGTAAAATACGGTGGATGTGGCAGTTACACATAATAGACTAATTCCACTTATAGCAAAATGTTGACTGAAAAAAGTGGGAAACAGAATAAGATCCATAGTCTGACACCATTTACATAAATTAACAACACACATATACAACAATCTATGTAGTTTACAGGAACATATATGAATAACAGGACACATATTAAACCCATTATGATGGTACCCTTGGTGAAAGGAGAATGGGAGTGCAAACTGCAGATAAAAGGGAATAAATAAAAAAGGGCAAAGGTCCTGAATAAGCATTTTTCCGAAGAAGACATAAAAATGGCCAACGGGTATATGTTCATCATCACTCACTAATCGTCAGGAAATGAAAATCAAAACCACAATGAAATATCACCTCACATGTGTTTAGGATGGCTATCAGCAAAAAGACAAGAGACAAGTGCTAGTGATGGTGTGGAGAAAAGTGAACCCTTGTATACTGGTGGTGGGAATTTATATTGCTACAGCTATTATAGAAGGTAGGATGCAGGTTCCTCAAAATTTCACAATAGAAATACCATATGACCCAGCAATCCCTCTGAGTATATACCCAAATGAAATGAAATCAGCACTTCATAGAGATATCTAACCCTGATGTTCACTGCAGCATTATTCACAATAGCCACATTATGGAAACAGCAAAAGGTCCATCAATGGATAAATAGATAATGAAATTTTTACACATACACAGGCACACACATGCACACACACACAGGAATATTGTTCAGCATTATAAAAGGAGATACTGACCAGCCTGAGCAAGAGCGAGACTGTCTCTACTAAAAAAATAGAAAGAAATTAGCTGGACAGCTAAAGATATATAGAAAAAATTAGCTGAGCATGGTGGCGCATGCCTGTAGTCCCAGCTACTCGGGAGGCTGAGGCAAGAGGATTGCTTGAGCCCAGGAGTTTGAGGTTGCTGTGAACTACGCTGATGCCATGGCACTCTAGCCCAGGCAACAGAGTGAGACTCTGTCTCGGAAAAAAAAAAAAAAAAAAAAAGAGATACTGTCATTTGTGATAATGTGGATGAAACTGCAGAACATTATGCTAAGTGAAATAAGCCAGACACAAAAAGACAAATACCACATGATCTCACTCATATGTGGAATCTATAGAAATTGAATACATAGAAACAGAAAATAGAATGGTAGTTACCAGAGATTGGGGGAGTGGGATGATTGGGGAGATGTTGGTCAAACAAAACAAAATTTTATTTAGGCAGGAGGAATAAGTTAAAAAATTTTGTTGCTGAAATGAGTAAGTGACCGTGAAGAGGTATAAAGAGCTTTCTGAGGTCCCTTTTGACAATAGTTTATATTTTTAACCTAGATATTTGTTGCATGAGTGGTCAAGTTATGATAATTAATTGAGCTGTGCATTTATGTTTTGTGAAGTTTCCTACTTATGTATATTTCACAATAAAAGATTTTAAAGATAAAAAATTGGTCTTTGGACTCCAAATACACTCTATTTTTTTCTTTTTTATAATTGTTCAACATTGTATGTCTCCCTTTTTGTGCAGTATTTTTTTATTTCAAAATATTATGGGGGCACAGATGTTTTTGGTTAAATGGGTTGCTTTGGTAATGCTTGAATCAGGGCTATAAGTGTGCCTATCACCCAGGTAGTGTTCATTGTACCCATTAGGTAGGTCTTTACCCAGCCCCTCCTATCCCTCTGCTTGATTACCATTGAGTTTTATTTCCCTCTGTGTACATGTGTGCTAATCGGTTAGTTCCAATTTAATAGCAAGTACATGTGGTGGTTGTTTTTCCATTCTGCAGATACTTCACTTAGGAGAATGGTCTCCAGTTCCATCCAAATTGTTGCAAAAGGCCCTAATTCATCATTTTTCATGGTTCACTAGTATTCCATGGTATAAGTATACCACATTTTGTTAATGCAATCATGACTTGATGGACATTTGGATTATTCCACATCTTTGCAATTATGAATTATGCTGCAATAAGCATTTGAGTGCAGGTGTCGTTTTGATGAAATGATTTCTTTTCCTTTGGGTAGATTTCCAGTACTGGGATTGCTGGATTGAATGGTTGTATACTTTTAGTTCTTTGAGGAATCTCCATACTGTTTTCCATAGAGGTTATACTAATTTGCAGTCCCACCAGCATTGTATAAGCACTCCTTTCTCTCTGCATCTGTGCCAACAAGTATTGTTTCTGGACTTTTTAATAAAAGCCATTCTGAATGGGGTAAGGTGATATCTCATTGTGGTTTTAATTTGCATTTCCCTGATGATTGAACATTGAACGTTTTTTCATGTGTTTATTGGCCATCTATTTATCTTCTTTCTAAAAGCTTCTTTTCATGTTTTTGCCCCACTTTTTAATGTTTTTTTTCCTTGCTGATTTGTTTAAGTTCTTTGTAGATTCTGGTTATTTGCCCTTTATTGGGTGTCTAGCTTGTGAATAATTCCTCACTTTCTGTAGGTTGTGTATTTGCTCTGTTGTTTATTTCCTTGGCTATTCAGAAGCTTTTTAATTTAATCAAGACCCCAATGGTGATGACAGCAACAACAAAAATAAATAAATGGGACTTGATTAAACCAAATACACTCTTGTGGCTATTTGTACTTTTCCATGATGACTCTCAAGAGGGGATGAAAAGCCTGCGTCACATTTTTACTTATGAGTATTCATTGAATTATTAAAGTAAAATCTGAGATTTAGTAGACCATTGAAACTCCATCAACTATTAAAGTTGCATTTTCTTTTTGTCTTTTCTGTCTTCCTTTCTTTCTCTTCTCTGATACCTTTACTCTAAGGCTGACCCCATGACAATGTGCATTTGGTTTATTCTCTCCTGATTTTTTGGGGCCCTTGCCACATTAAGTACTGTATGTCTTTTTTCTCTTTTGTATGTTCAATTTTTCTCCACTAGCTTCTGTTTCTACATCAACAAACATGACCGAACATTTCCTCTGCTAAGTAAGGGAGACTTCTTGCCCTCTATGCATGCTCATCTATGTCCTTCCTTCTTCAAATAGTTTAAGCTTTTTGAAATAAATAGCTCAAGATTTTCAAAATAATGTAGTCCTTTTTTTCTCTGCTTCTCTCCCTTTTTTCTCTTCAAATATTCGCAAAGCTCCTTTCTTTCCCCAACAGTCTACTAAAACCACCCTCTATAAGGTTGGTTTGCTAACCTGGTTGATTAGCTGCCGTAAGCATTATCTATCTTATTAGGTGATGTTAGCATTACCACTCTTATAACTTGTCCATGTACATAATACAAAATTGATACAATCTAAAACCACATTCTTTTGGTGCCTCTTTGGTGCCTTAATTCAGCAGCTAGTTTCCCAAATGAAATGAAATAAGCCCCCTAACAACACAGACTCAGAAAAAGAATGAGTCTTATAAAGATTCTTGTTACTGAATGTTATCAAGCTGTTTAATAACTTTGAACATATAACTTTTCCTTTCTGAATTTTGATTTCCTTTATAGAAAAACCTAGTCTACTTCACAGGGTTGTTGTGAGGATTAAATGACAGGATGCGTGAAAACATTTTGCAACCTCTAAAGTATGGTGTACACTTGTCCGCAGCCTGTGTAGCCTAAAGCAGTGCCCATAAAACAATTCCCTAATTATCTAACATGTCTGATGAGCTGTGTAATGGCCTGGTAGAAGACTATTTGCATGATTAGCTTGGGGGCCTCCTGAGTGAACACATGTGGAAGCGAAAGAAGGAAACATGTACAACAAGCTTGACCCAGTTAGCCTTAGTTGTTGGAGGAGAGGAGTGGTTTCAAGAAGAGTTTGGTGGCTGTTATTCAGTATTTTCCTGGTCCAATCCCCTTTGAGTTAATGTCAGAGTTCTACATAGAGAGAGGACTGTAGATACAAATGCAAAAGATGATTTCATTAATGAGATTGGTGTTGTGTATAATAGAATATGATACAAAGGGAATTTGAACATTCTTTCCCATTCTCCACAGACAATTTTGGTCATTTAAGGGTTCCAGGACACCAGTGGCAGAGCCCAGTAGGAGATGGTGGGAGTGTGTATGAGAGTCTATTGCCAGGCACAAGACTAAGAGCTCTGGTAGAAGACTGTGGGACAGAGTGGCAGAGGCTGTCAGGGGCAGCAATGCTCAGTGAACATGGTGATACTAAGAGCAAGTGGTGGTGGTATACATAGCTGCCTGGACTTGTTTGAAAGAAAGTGTGAGATATCCTCTGGAAATTCTGAGAAATACTTGAAAGTGTAGGGATCTTAACGAGAGCCAGAGGTCCTTCTGGAGTGAGTGGGTAGAGATAGAAGGATAAAAAGCTTGGACTGGTATTGTTAATGTGATTCAGCTAGTCCCAGCAATACATAGAGACCTGGAAAAATCCATAAGCTACTGTTTTATTATCAATCAGTCCATTAATATTTCTATGGATATATTTCCATTTACTTGCACAAACACAAGGACTACTATTCACATCATAATCTATGTGAATGACACTCCTCCATTGAATTACGCAGCTTTGGAGGTAGCCCGTTCTCATTAATTGGATTTTTTTTCTATTCCCTTGTTGCCACCTAGACCTTACTTTCCTTTGGACATAATTTTATGTAAAATTCAGTCATCTCCTCCAAAGAGGAATATCTTGGAGGAAGCGTATTTGAAATCATGTAATAAGCATTCAGTCTGACATAGTCACATTTATAGCTTGAATGAAATCCAAACCTCCCAAGATTTGGTATGTCAATAAATGACAATTAGGCTACATGGTCCCTTATTCTTCAGAGGTTTATCACAAGGGCAAATAGAGAAAGCCATTCATGGTGATATTTTAAGCTCTATGTATAGTCTTCCCCCTCTGCACAAGTAAATCAAGGGAATAAGATGCAATCACTTCTTTTTTAATCTCTTTATTCATCCATATTAAAGACACCATCAACTAGAGTTAGAAAATATCATTGAATGCAATTCCCTAGCTATGACCACTGTTCATTCTTCCTTCTAATTCACACTAACAAATAATTGGTATGACAAAACACTTGGGATTGTAAACTATGATTCTAAATGAATCTAGAATATATTTCAAGAAGCTAGTCAGTCTTACACAGAAATTAAACAGCCTGCATGTAGTTGTACAGAAATTGATCTTCTTAATGACTATTACAGCAATATTGTGAGACCAAAAGACAGGCCACTTTCTGCCATGTAAAATATAAAAATAAATAAAATAGCTATGTATTGCACAGTGAGTCTTGTTGAGTTCCTCAGTTTATGTATCAACTATAACACAACCTGGAAATGTGTTTCAGTTTGAAAGAAACATCTTTTGTTGTGGCAGCCTCTGAGAAAGTGTGTATCTGCCTAAACTTGTGTGTAACCAAACTTGGCGAAAAATTGTTGAAAATGAATTTACATGTAAATTTGGACTGTTAAATAAATAATTAAATAGCTATCTGGGTCTATTTGTGAGAGAAGAATTTTAAAACAAGGGCACTTTAATTACGTGTTGGAATGGTTCCGAAAAATATATAACTTTTTGAATAGCTAATTATGCTAGAATTCCAAAGAAAATATAAGCACTATCTATGGTAAATAGTCACTTATTGGAGTAGTCACATCATTTCTTTTTCAAGGCTTTCTCAAATAATATTTTTAGAAATATGAGTGTCATAGTTTGCTAATTATCATTAATAAAACATGAACCAAGTCAAAATTTTACCACACAAAAGACAACAATTTTTCTTTTTTTGCATATCTTCCTGAAGAATACCATCATTCTTAATTTAATATTTCGGAATCTACTCAGGATATGCCATGGTAATATTAAAACAGGGGATAACATTTGCTAATTATCTTTACTAGTTTGTAACTTTACTGAGTTTCTGAGTACTCGAGTCAATCACCCTAATTCCCTTATATGTTGCAGTGAAATTAGAATTGAGTATTTGGAGGATACTGTGCTCATTGTTTCACATGCACTTAGTTTCTGCCACTTCTTTTTGTCTTGGCAATGCTGAATGCAGCTGAACAAATACCTGCTCTCTGATTGAATACTCCCCAGACTTTTTCCTGCCCAGTCGGAAAATAGATGTTTTTGTAATTTGCTAGCTGGATGACAACTTTTCTGGAGCACAGTTTTTAATTCTGTAAACCAAGGCTGATAATAGGTGCCTAACTTAGAGGGTTGATATTTTTCAAGACTTCACAATTAATGTAGGTGAATGTAATTTGCAAAACTGTTAGATAAAGCGCAGTACAGCTTTGACTTTGTAATATGATTGTTATTATTCGTATATTGGAAGATTAGTAGAGTTAGTAGATCACTTTCACATAGAGTATCTGATATTTTAAGCCTTACTAAATCCAGCAAGAGTCATGTAGATCTGCATCCCTGCCTTGGCTGCATCATAGGGACATCTAGAGGATTATACAAGAAAATAGTGTGCCATAAAACATAATGCGTAATTGGTGTTGTCCTGCTCCATAATATATTTTATGAACTGTTTCTTTCCAACTTCCAACAAGATGCTTCACCCCTTTTTCTTTTAATCAAATCAGTGCAAAACTCAATTTATATCCAAGGTCACAAATTTTTCCATGAATCTTCTGAGGACAGTGACTTTCTATACCTGCATTAACTTGTTTTCCCTCCCTTCTTCCTATGCCAGGTTCCAATGGGAGAGAGTTGTACATTGTTCTTTAATGATTAATACAATGTCATCAGTTAGTCCATTTCTTGTGAAAAGGTGGATTTCGTAGATAAGTTATCATTGGGCTCAAAGCAAAAACAAATTAGGATTCTGAAATTGAAACTCACAAGAATAAGAATTGTTGAGAAAGGTAAAGAACATGAAAGATTTCATTGTGTTAACTTTTCAAGATCTTGTGTCTTTGACAAGAATACAATATTTTTGTATTTTAAAAAATTTATGTAAATGGTATTGTACTATAGATATCATGGTTTCTGATATTTTCACTAAGTGCAATGCTTCAAAGGTCTACCTATGTGGCTATAAAGACATCTACTTTATTGCTTATACTGCTGCAGAGTATTCAATAGTATATATTCATATTTTATTCATCTGTTCTCTTGGTGATGAATGCCTTGGTTGCCTCCAACTTCCAGTAACACAAACAACTTTGTGATGAATAACCTTATACATATATCCTCTTATGGTTCTGCTTCTGAGTTTCTTTGGAGTAGTATTCTAGGAGTGGAAATTGCTGAGTCATAAGGTATATGTATACTTCATTTCACTATGTATTGCCACACTGCTCTATAAAATGGCTATGCTAGACTATACTTCCATGGACATGGTATCCACCAACGTTTGCTGTTATCAGATTTAAGAATTTTCTACAATAGTATGGAAGTCAAGTGTTAACTCATTCATTAGTCTTTCTTTGATTACTTGTGTTATATATTGTTTTCCATTTCTGTGAATTCACTCTTCATATTTTGCCCATTTTTCCCATCAGTTTCTCTGATTTTGTTTTTGCTGCTAATTTGAGGAACATTTTGTGTAGTCTAGATATGAGTCCCTTATCAGATTTTGACATTGGAGATATTGTCTCCCAATCTGTGACTATTTGTTAACTTTCTGTGTTTTTGCTTGAATAGAAATCTGTGGTTTTGAGCCATTTTATGAAACAAATGTATCATTGCAAAATATTCAAAATACACAAAGGAATTTGTTATGCTTAGCTAAATTATGAAACATGAGCATAAAACTAACGTCCATGAATCCACCACCCAATTTAAGAAAAAGAAATTACCAGTAGTGTTTAATGTATCCGTCTTCAATCCAATTCCACCCCATGGTATCCCCCCACCCCTCTACCAAAGATAACTACTATTCTGAAATTTTTTATATTACCTTGCACAGCTCCATTTTAACCACTTTTTACATGCATTTGTGAATAATACATTACTTTTTTCTGTTTTAATACTTCAAATCAAGCAGTATCCGTCTGCGTATACTCTTCTAATATTATTTTTCATTCAACATCATCTTTCTAAGATTCCTACATACTGATGTGTGAGCCGCAGCTCATTCATTTTTACTGCTATATATTATTTCATTCCGAAAATTTACTACTATTTATTCATTTGTTCTGCCAGTGGATCTTGGGGTAGCTTCTATTTGTTGTTATTGTTGTCGGGGAGGGGTAGGATATAATATGCAATGTTCCTAATGAAAATATATCTTATTTCACAGGTGCAAGGCTTTCTCTATGCTGTATCCTATGAGGACAATTACCAGGTTATTGTGTATGAGTCTATTTAATTTAAAAAATAATGCCAGGTTGTCTTTCAAGTGGTTGTAGAAATTTCTTGCACCAGCAGCATATCAGAGTTAATTCACAAGCTTCATCAGAAGTTGGAACTCTCAGATTTCTGAACTAATGTCAATCTGAGGGAATATAAAATTGCATCTTGTTGTTTTAGATTTACATGTCCATAATTCATAATTATGTTGAGCATAAAGAGTATCTTCATATTTTTGCTCATTTTTAACTCAGTTGTCTCTTTAAATTAATTTTCAGGGTTTTTTATATATTCTGGGAACTAATTCTGCTAATTATATGTTGTAAATATATTATTTCAATTTGTGATTGTTCTTTTCATTTGTTTCATGGTTTTTTAAAACAAATTCATAATTTTAGTGTACTTTAATTTAGTAAACTTTTCCTTTATAAATACTGTTTTTTGTCTGCCTTTAGAACAATTCTATACCCAAAGTATAAAAATAATTATATATTTTATTCAAAGGTATTTAAAGTTTTGCATTTCATATTTCATTATTTCACATAGCTTAAATAGACTATTATGTGCAGTTTGAGGTAGCAGTACATTTGCATCTGTTTGATATGGATAAACAGTTGTTCTAGCAACATTTATTATATTTAATTTTGTTCTTTCCCCAATGATCTGCAATGTCACCTTTGTCATCTATCAAAATTTTATATAGTTTTGGGTTGGACTGTGTCTTAATTTTGTCTTTTGTGTTTTATTTAAATTTTGATCCCTGCACTAGTATTATTCAGTCACTCATTCATTCCTTCAACAAATATTGAACATCCACTATGTACACAGGTGCTTTTCTAGGTAATTAGAATCCATCAATGAACAAAAGAGACAAAAATACCTGTCCTTCTGGAGTTTATATTTTAGTGGCAAAAGTGTCAATAAAGTTATACAGATATTCCTTGACTCGCATTGGGGTTACATCCTGATAAACCCATCATAAGTAGAAAATGTCATAAGTGGATAATGAACTTAATACACCTAACCTAGCAAACATCATAGATTAGCCTCGTCTACCTTAAATATGCTCAAAACACTTTAGCCTAGAGTTGGGCAAAATTATCTAACACATGGCATATTTTATAATAAAGTGTTGAATATCTCATATAATTTCTTTAATATTGTACTGAAAGTGAAAAGCAGAATGGTTTTAGGGGTACTCCAAGTACAGCTTCTACTAAATGTGTGTTGCCTTTGCAGCATTGTAAAGTCGAAAAATCATAAGTGGAAACATTGTAAGTCCGAGACTGTCTGTAATTTTAGTCCGTAAATTATGGTTACAAGTGCTATGAAAAAATAGAGAAGGAAGATAGGGAGTCCCAAGTAGGTTGAGGATTGCTATTTAAATAATACAGAAAAAGAAAGACTAACTGATGTTAGCAGAGACCTGAAGAAGATGAGAGGGGGAGATTTCTGAGGAAAGAACATTCTAGGCAGATGAAACAATTAAGACAAAAATCCAAATGGGTGTAAGAATGTAAGGAGGCCCATATAGCTGGGAGTGGAAGCTATAAGGGAAGCTATACTCCCTTCTAAGGGAGTATATTGATGACTCAACTGTCTTTGTATTACTATTTCTCTATATAAAATTTAGAATGGACTTATCAAGTTCTTATACAAGCCTGTAGAAGTTTTGATTGGCATTGCAATGAATTAATGTGGGGAAATGTGTTATTGTTCTATCTTTCTAATAGCGAGTCTCCCTATGTGGAGATCATGGTACCCCTTTCATTTTCTTTTGTGTGTGTGTTTAAGAATGCTTTATTGGTTTTTTTCCATGGTAGTCTAATATATATTGTTAGTATAAAAACTTGTATGCAAGGCCTATGAGCCATTCCCCTCACTGTCCTATCCCCCATTGTTGTCACTCTCCTTTCTGCCCCTCAAGAATACCCAGCACACTTCTATCTCAGGATGTTTGCACTTGGTATCTCTTCTTTCTGGAATGCCATCTGCATAGACCATGCCCTCACACTCACCTCATTCAGGTTTCTGTTCAAATGTCACCATATTAGTGTGGCCTTCACTGACCATCCAATTTAAAATAGTTCTATTCCAACATTCACTGTCTTCTTTTCCTTTCTTTAATTTTATGTTCATGATACTCATTACTTGTCACTATCTATTCAAAATACATACTTTTCCCTTAATTAAAAACTTTGTACAATAGATACAAAAATCTCTGGAAATTGTCTGAGATGATTTCAGGCTAAAGCCATTGTTAGAATAAGTAGAGACAGAGGAGTGAATAAATGCAATCCACAAATCTAGTGGCTGCTAAATCACTGCTCCCCCAAACAGTGAATGTGACAAGTTCTTCTTTCTTTTCTAGTCAGGTTTGGAGAAGCAAGCAGGTGCTTAGAGAACAGGGAGTAATAAGATGCAAATTTCTGCTATTACAAATTGGGTTGTGCTTTATGGCTGAGCCAAATTCATAGGTAATCATTAATGTCTGGTCAGGAGTATCATGACTAGGCTTAGAATACTGGGTCAGCTAGTAAGGGATCAGTTAATATTAGTTGAAGATGTTACTGCATTATTATTCAAATATCTATTTATTTAGGGGTCGCTTGGAAATTTTACCTTAAAACATAGTGTTTTATTTGTATATAAATTCACTGGTGTGACATCTATTTATAATATTGATCGATGAGGTGTAAAAAAATTCCTTATTATAAGTAGCAGCCCAAGAAAAAAGATCTAATGCAGAGACATCCCTACCAGATTTAGAAAGTATGAATTCTACAGTATCCTCTGATAAGTGTAAATATCAAAACAACTGAGAAGATTCACCTTAGGTTGTACTGAGCAATATTCATTATGAATACAACTCAGGAAAACATTCCTAAGGCTTCCATATTGCCAATTACAGGAGGAAGCACAATTACCAAGGGAGGACAATAAATATCAATAAAGATAACATTGGCTACTCTTTGTTGGTGTCTCCTATGGGCCAGGTATAGTGCTGGCAACTAAGAAGCATTATCTCATGTAATCTTCAAACAGCTCTGGGAAGTAGATACCATTTTTATCACCTTATTAATAAGTAACTTCAGCTCAGAGAAATGAAGTGACATGCCTATGATCACAATCACATAACAGTAAGAAGAGTAGCTGGGATTCCAACCCAGGGGTCTGGATTCAAAAACTAGGCACTTTAGTCTACATAATGTCGTAGGATACATTAAGGGATGAGGAAACTGAGACCATACGGAACTATAAAATAAAAATAATAGAATGGCATTTGCATACCTAGGACCACATTCTTCCTTGCAGGGCTTACCATGAATAAATCCACTGAGGGGTATGTGGAGAGGGTAGCTAGGGAAGTTAAATTATTTTTTATTTGTATTGATCTTTATAGTTTGTGAAGCATTTTTTTATGTGTTACCTCATTGGATTCTTACTATAATGGCAGATATCAGTTTTGTTTTCCAATTGAATGAAGTGAGGTTCACAGAGATTAAGTCATTTGGCTAGAGCCATTTAAAAGCCAGAATTCAAACTCAAACCTTCTGGCTCTAAAAGTCTTTTATGTTTCTACTATCTGGTTTTCACTTGTTCATTCAACTCTAAAATACGCAAGGTGGTATCTATACAAAAAAAAAAAAAAGATTTTTAACCTTATTCTGAGTAATTTCAATGGCTAAATCATTTAAAAATATTAAATTTATTTGTGCACATGAAATTAATTGCTACTCCTATTTTCAATTAAAACCATGTGTGTATATGAAAAAGTGTGTATGTGTAAATATAATGTTTGTGTATAGCTGTTTGCCAAAATTTTTGAATCAAAGGGAAAGTGTATAGTTTTCCATTTTAACCTTAAGTTATAGTAGTGATGGAAAGAGAGTATTAAAATGAAAATATAACATGCCATACCCTTTGCCATTTTGAACACATCTCCTTATTTTTTAAATGTAGTTATGAAAAGCATAGTTTTAAATCCACAATATGTGGCATACATTAGAAATAATACATGTTTGATGGTTAAAATGGTACACTTTATTATTCCATTGCGATTTATATTTTATTATTTATAGTCCATGGTTAGCAAAATGTTATTATCTTATCTCTAGGCAATTGTTCTTTGCTTTAAGGAGAAGATGAGGTTGCTTTTTGCTACATTCATATATCTTCAGAATAGCTATTTTATATTCATTCAATCTTGACATCTAGATCACAGTATGTATAATGTAGTGTAATATCATTAGAGGATTTAGAAATAAATGGTTACTAAGAATATGAAAATAAAAACAAAGGATAAACAAGCAAGAGACTATACTAGTGGCAGATTTCAATGACATATTACTTTTATCATACCTTTTCCCGTATTTCATGTTATAGAAAGATGTGCTACAATTTTTCAAATTTTTGTTCACTTCAATGGGTGTAGAAAACAATATGTTTAATAACAGTTAATATCTCCTTTTAGATTTGATTATTTTTCCACCTAATTCATCACCTTATCTTGCCCGTTTCTGCTTTCTGTTCATTTCAGGTTGCAGATGTCGAAAGTGTGACTTCTCTAGTATGCTCTGATAAATGCCAATACCAAAACAAATTCTTCTGAGCAGATTCTCCTTAGGTTATATTGAGTAGTATTCATTACAAAAAAAACCTCTCTTGTTAATTTGATACTTAATGATGAATTATGATTGTGTCCAATTAGGAATAATTAAAACCCCAAACATAACTGTGACCTCATCATAATTTAATAATCTCCACTGTTTCCCTGGACATATGACCATTTTCTCTAACGTAATTTTGTATTGGGAAAAGAGTCACATTTTTTTTCTATTGGGTATATGTGTTCTAAGGTAAAAAGATTGACTTTTACATTTTCAGAAAGAATTTATATGAAATGCATAAGCAAAGTTAAATGAAATATAACTATAGAGCCATGCCCAAATACTTTCCTTAAGCAAAAGGATATTGATTCTCAGTGATGATGATAGTTTTTCAGAGATATAGTCAAATGTTTGTCCTATTTCTGCTACTAGTTAGTTGCATGGCTGTGGGTGACTCATTTATTTATTTCTAGACCTCCTTTCTGTCATCTTTAACATAAGCAATTTGGCTTTCCTAATCACTAGTGCTTTCCATTTGTGTATTTTATTTAGTAACTCCATCTAAATTTCCATAGGTGTATTAGAACAGAAAAACAAATAAGACAGTTTGCATATAGAACAGGTTCCAAAAATATTTGTTAAATGAAGTAGAAATAGATGCTGAAAGTAGAATGATCAGACCAAGTACTCTGTTCAGAACAGATTAACCATTGGATGTCTCCAGACAGAGCAGGACCATCAGTGTTTACTGAAGTTACTGGTAATCAAGTGCTCACAATTGCCCATGACTTGCCTTATGACATGGCTTGACTTAATTTTAGTCAGCCTTCTTTCCTCCCCACAGAACCCTGAACCTTGTTTAAGCCAGCTCCTTGGTATAGAACATCCCCCACAACAGAGAGAAACAGTTACTATTGAAACACCCTAATTTTGCCAAACTGCTTACCCTAGTACTGTCACACAAAGCACCCTCACAAAGTCCCTTTTTATCTCCGCCCTCATAAAAGAAATACGTTTCTCTGTTTGATTTTGAGACACTTGCAGATCCTAAGGTTGGAGTGTTCTCCCAATTGGAATAGTCTTTTTGAATACAGTCTCTCCTTACTTAAGTCCAGATTTGTTGTGATGTTGTGATTTGATACTGGGCAGGTAAGCTGATCTTTACAACTATTCTTTGCCTTCTTCATTACAATTAAGCACAGAGATAGAGGCTTATGGACTCCGTTCCTCTATTTGGGTTTCTGTATTGTGGCCTCTTCATCCTGACTTCACTTGAAAATCCGCTTTGAGTATATTTTTTTTCCTCATGGCCAAATATATGAACTGAGTCTACACCATATGGTTTCTTCAGTATCTCTAAAATCTGGACACTTCTGAAGCATTCTTTTCACATGATTCTCTAACACTTTTTTCATAACCTGTTTACTTATTCTTTTCTCATCTGGTTGCTGTAATTTGAATATATGTATCTAGGTCTTTGCCTTACATTTTTCTTTTTTTAACCATTCCACTTTTTCCTCCAGTTACTTACATGACTTAAGGATACTTGTAAATATATTTTTCCCATCCCAAAGTAATATATTTATTTCTGTTTTCCCATCTGCCTGGACTTTTTAACCGGACATGTAAGAAAAGGGTTGGGCCTATTTGTGGCTTAGTTGGGGCCTGTAGGACAGTGAGAAGCCTCAGTGGGATTAGTCAATCTTGTGAGGAAAACGTGTACCTAAAATGGGATTGGTTGAGAGCTTCCAACTGAGAATCACCCTCCCCTTGGTGTTTCCAAAACTTTCTGTAACTGAGTGGTGTGATTGTTGGTGACCAATGAGGGGCTGTTACTAGCCCATGCCCCATTATAAAACATGGTTATTACCCCTTGGTGGGCTTGTCCTCGTCTCCAGTACATCTGGGTTTGCACAGCCTTGGTTTCACCAATCACCTGTGTCAATCACTAACCAGTACATTCAGCCACAAATAAGCATATATTATAGGTAAACATTTTCCCTTTCAATTCTTTTAGACCTATTGCTTTTTAAATATTGCAGAGAAAGTGTGAAAGCATATATGAGTGAAACATAACAGGAAATATATATATAATATTTATATGTTATGTAAAGAGAGAATGTGAGTAAAAGACTGTGAATAAAAAGAGTGAGAACATGAGAGTTTATTAAAGAACTTAATGTAAAGAAGAAGAAAATGAGAATAAAGCATAATTTGCAATACTGTGAGAAAGAACGAGTAAAAACAATGAGACTGTGAGTAAATAAAAATGTATAAATATACATAACAAATATAAAAAGAATATGTGAAAATGAAATAATATGAAAGGAAATTTAATGTGGAATAGGTGAGACACTAAAATGGAATCTGAAAGTTAAAAAAATACAAAAGAATAAGGGAAATGTAGAGAATATGCTTAAAATGTGAGATTAAACATGAAAATAATATGAAGTAGTGTATGAGAACATTTACACGGAAAAAGTGAGAAAATGGGAGGAAGTGAGTAGAATGAAATAAACTCAGGGGCTTTGATAAGAAGAAAATAAGAGTGTGAGATAATATAAGAATGGGAACAAGAATGAGAAAATAGAATAGAGGAGAGATGGAGCAAAAATAAAAGAATGAAGAATGTGAGGAATTGAGGGTTGGAAAAAAGAGAATGAGAACATAGAACAATGAGAACACTTTGGAGTTCACTGATAAGTAAACTGAGAATGGGGGCACAGATTGAGGTGGCTTTGGAAACAAACTCAGCTGTGTGCCTACTAAGAGGGGGCAGTGCAGGATAGGGTGGGGGTCAAGGGCAGGGCTGCCTCTGGGCCAGCTCCCAGGCCTCCTGGAACAAGGTAGAACAGGTGGGGGGAGGGGGCTGCAGAGGCTCCAGAACACCAGGAAGGGAGTGGGTGGGGTAGACAAAAGTAAGGAAGGGTGGAACAAAATTTATCACTGCCCCGGAGCCTGGGATTTTAGCTTTGCAGGGGTGTGGAAGTGTGGAGGAGTGAAAATGGGAGGTTGTATAACTATTTATTTTCTTTACTCTGAGGTTTGAATTTATTTGCTATAATTTGGCTAACCTGGAGAGTTTGGTGATTTGATCTATTATCATTTCTTTACCTTTACCCTGAGGTTGAATTTCGTTTGTTATATTTTAGCTAATCTATAAGAAAAGAGACTTTCTACTTTGTGAACGCTTATCTGACCTCATCACTTGCTGTACCGAAGTGGGAAGCACTGTTGTAACATACACAGGGTTGTTTCGTACGCCCTAGGACATCTGTCACTAGGCTCAGGCCCATTCTTTCAGTGCAAAAGGGCTCTCAAAATTCATGAACTCAAAATTCATTAAGGATGTCCAAATCGGAAAGGAAGAAGTTAAATTATCCTTGTTTGTGGGCGACATGATCTTTTATTTAGAAAAACCTGAAGACTCCACCAAAAAGCTGGGAAAATTGATAATTGAATTTAGTAAAGTTGCAGAATACAAAATGAACATAAAAAATCAGTAGCATTTTTATACACCAAAAACAATCTGAAAACAAATCAAGAAAACAATCCTATTTACGATACCTACAAAAAATACCTAGAAATAAATTTAACCAAAAAAATAAAAGATCTTGTCAATTAAAACTATAAAACACTAATGGAAGAAATTGAAGAGGACACGAAAATGCATAGATATCCCACGTCTATGGATTGGAAGAATTAATGCTGTGAAAATGTCTGTAAGACCCAAAGCTCAGTTTGGTGACACATGCCTGTAATCTCTGTACTTGAGAGGCTGAGGAGGGAGGATTACTTGAGGCCAGGAGTTTGAGACCATTCTGGGAAAACATAGCAAGACCCTGTCTCTGTTAAAAATAAAAGAAAAGAAAGTAAATTTCACATATTCTCACTCTTGTGGGAGCAAAAGCTTTGATCTCATGAAGATAGAGAGTAGATTGGTGGTTACTGGAGGCTGAGAAGGGTAGGGAGCAGGACGGATGAAGAGAAGTTAGTTAATACATATAAAAATACAGTTAGAAGGAATAAGTTCTAGTGTTTGGTAGCACAGTAGGGTGATTATAGTTAATGATAATTTATAGCATATGTCAAAATAGCTAGAAGAAACATTTAGAATGTTCCCAACACACAGAAATGATAAATGTTTAAGTTGATGGATAGCCCAATTACCACAATTTTGTTGCCACCCAACCAGTTTCATTTGTCTGCTGCACAGAGAAGAGCCAATGTACTGAGACAGTTGAGGCTGCAATGCAGAAAGAGTTTTATTTCGCATAGTGCTACTTGGGGAGATGGGAGAAAGTTTCTCAAATCCGCCTCCCCGAGAATCTGGGATACAGCTTATAAGGATAGTTTGGCAGGCAAGGGATTAAACAATTACGTTTGTTAATTAGGGCAAAAATATAGGGGTGTAGGAATCATCTTGTGTTGTTTCAGTCCCTGGGGTCACAATTCCAGCTGAGTCGGTTTCTTGGTATGGGCCACTGGTCTGGGTGGGTCAGTCAATCCACTGGAATGCAGGGCTTAGAAGATACCTTAAAAACTACCTTTAGGTTTCAAAAAGGTGATATTATCTATG
>RJWJ010030184.1:0-20106 GCA_004363605.1 Indri indri | reverse complement strand
CTGCTGTGAAGTAGGACCCTCAGGTTGGACAATGGCTCAGTGAGCAGCCTCTCTTCTGTGAGCTGTCTGGCAGCCAAACATGTTTATGACCTTTTTAAAAAGCACTGCAAGGGCCTAAAGGCTGAGGGCAAAAGGGAGGACGTGTATTTACCCTGTGATGCCATCGTGGAAATCTCACTCACGTCCCAGGCCTCACCGCCATAGGACAGGAAAATCACAACCAGTGACAGTTGCAAACACAAGTGATTGCTAGGCTTTTCTGCACCAGGCTTTGTTTTCAAACACCACTGAAAGTGTTCATGTCCCCAAAGGCTGCCAACTGCGGCCTCAGCCTGGATGAACTCTGTGCCAGGAGAGAGGGGTTGGAGGGCCTTTTATTCATTTGGTAATTACACAGCAATGGGCATTTCGTGCATTTTTAGAAAGGGAGAGTGCAGTGGGGGAGAAAGGCAGACACTTAGTGCAGGGAAAGCTCTGGTCACGTGGCTTGGCATCCGTGGGCACCACCGCAGCCTTTTTGGGGGCAGCCTGTCCAGCCCTGGCTCTGGCTGGCATGGGGTATGAGAAGAAATGAGAGGGCAACCTGGCATTTTCTTATTTGTTTATTTTAACCTCTCAGGCCTGCTGAAAACAACTGGAATCTTCTGAGTTGCTGAAAGCACATAAGCTTCTTTGATGGAGCTCTTGGCCCCTGCTACCCTAAAGCCAAAGGGGCTCATTGATTAAGTTGTCGGGTGACCATGCCCTCTGTGAATTCCGGTCAGACCAGAGGCGATGGTTAATAGCTGGCAGGTAACTGTCCCTAATGCAATCTTTACCATAGACTCCAAAGCCTCACATGAAAGAGTATTCCTCTGAGATCCAGACTGCAAGTCGGGAAAGGTGTCGCGTCTGGGCGTCCGCCTGTTACTTAGCAAAGGCAG
Source organism: Indri indri (assembly GCA_004363605.1). Taxonomy (NCBI): domain Eukaryota; kingdom Metazoa; phylum Chordata; class Mammalia; order Primates; family Indriidae; genus Indri; species Indri indri. The sequence goes on along the minus strand of RJWJ010030184.1, from coordinate 19,183 downwards.
TGCTGGGAGGACAGAGATAGAAAGGTAGAAAGGAGTGATTCAACACAGCTGGGGAGGATCCATGTAGATAGCCAGCGTCAAGGGCCAAAGGGGAATCAAGGGCCTATTTTTCTTCTTTTTTAAGGATTAGGAATGGCTCAGGCTGGGGGGCGGCAATCTGAGAGGACTACGTCACACTGGCTCCAGGCTACTGATCAGGTTATCTCTGGTGATGGCCCCATGGAATGAGCTGGTGGGCGGCCCTCCTTCCTTGGGCGCCCTTTGTGCTTCTGCTCTCTTTCCAGAAGGGAAGGAGGAGCGGCCTGGGGAGTGGGCTGTTAACTCATAAGCTCAGTAGTTTAGTCTGGCTTTGACTGAGTCCAAGGACCAAGTGGAAGGCTTGTGAGGGGGTCTGCACCCTTCAGCTGCCCACATTCTTTGTGGCTCCTGTTGACAAATTAAATCAAATCTTTAAAACCTCATCAGCCTCCCAGTGAGTTTATTCTAAATCAGATCGGGTTTATTATTATTGGGAAAACCTACTGGGCTTGGATTTGGGGGAAATCTGACAGTTTCAGTACCCCAAATGTTGTTGGAAAGCTAAATTTAGCAATAATTGGAAGTGTGACTCAGACCAAGGCATTTGCCCTCTCTCAGTGTTATCTTAAGAAGCTGTTACACACTGAGCACTTGCTACCTACTAGGCATTGTGCTAAGGGCTTTACTGGCATTACCCATGTTTTTCTTCACAATACTCCTATGACAAAGGTACTTGGTTATCCTCCAGCCCACTATTTTACAGAAATGGCTAACTGTATGAATTGGAGATTCAATTTCTCTTCTATAAGATAAGGGGTTGGAGTAGAATGATTAAAAAACACCTTCCAGTTCTGATATTTAGCTGGTAAATTATTATATTCCGGTTTTAAGTTTCAGAAGAGTATGAACAAATTACTTTCTGGATATTGGAAAGAATCAATCAGGAAAAAAAAGAGTGATCTAAATCTTCAGTCCCCACCCCCAGAGGCCATGGACCGGCATTAGTCTGTGGCCTGTTAGGAACTGGGCCTCACAGCAGGAGGTGAGCAGCGGGCGAGTGAGCGAAGTTTCATCTGTATTTACAGCCACTCCCCATCGCTTGCCATCTCTCCTGCCCGCCCCCCCGCCTCAGGTCCATGGAAAAATTGTCTTTCATGAAACTGGTCCCTGGTGCCAAAAGGGTTGGGAACTGCTGAAAATAACTTGAAACCATTTTCCAAATGTAGATAAAAATCTACCTTGCTATCAAAAGCAATTTCTTACACATCTTTAGTAATTAATAATTTCTATGGTGGGCTTTGATATTGTATTAGTTTGCTAAGGCTACCACAATAAAATAATGGAGACTAGGTGGCTTAAACAACAGAAACTTCTCCTTAGGACACCAGTCAGAATGGATTAAGGCCCACCCTAATGGCCTCATTTTAACTTGATGACTTCTTTCGAGCTCCTGTCTCCAAATATAATCACATTCTGAATTACCCGGAGTTAGAGCTTCAACATGTGAATTTGGGGGGGTGGGACACAATTCATCCATAACAGACATATTAATCAACACTGTGTATCAGCAAGTCAAATAGTACTTTTGTGGTTATTTTGCAGATGAGAATCTTGAAACTCAGAAATGTTAAATAACAAGTCTAAAGTTATACAGCCAGTAAGTGGCAGAGCTGAGACTGGGACCATGTTTCCCGATACAATCCTAGTGTTCTTTGTGTAACACCATACTGCTTCTTGAATATCATTTAGGGATTTTTCTCTTGCTCCCTGAATGGCTAAAAAACTTTTCCTCCTGAATGATGAGTGACAAACCTCTGGCTGTTTAGTGGTTAGTTGCAGCTTGGACACTAGTGAAGATGGTGAATTGTATCTGCTTCTCGTGGGAAGGAATTACTGTTGACACAAAATCCCCATATAATGGGATCAAGAGAGTGATGCAGTTCCTCACTTCCCCCTTGGGATCTATGATACCCTATGTTTTATGTAAGCATGAAGATATTTTTCCAAAATCATTAAAAATTTTCTGAATTTTGTGTGCTAAATGTGGTCAAATATATAGCCTAATTCACATCTTGGTTCTTGGAAGCTCCTAGAAAGGAAAATAGCTCAAGTAAAAATTTACATGACAAGAAGTGGTAGGAGGGGAGGAGAAAAATGATCAGCTGGAAATATTAGATCCTTTCTCCCACCATATACATTGTTTGCAGTAGGTTTTAGCCTTTTTGGGTACACCTTTGAGAATATTTTTGCAGACAAATGTACATATATATTATTACATTTTGTTGATAATTTTTGGAGGTTCATGGACTCCCTAAAGCTTACCCATAGATTTTTGCATTATTGGAATTTGATGATGTTTTCCTTGATTTGGGCATAAAATAACTCTGGGAGTAGAAAACTTATGGTGTGGTGGAAAGGCAATAAATCTAGTTCTGTCATTCTACTGTGTGATCCTCAACATTTCCATGTTCAGTTTGCTCACCCATAAAAGGAGAATGACCTCAAAGGCCATGCCAATTAAAACTTGAGTGGATCTCGATTTTATATATACCAGAGTTGAATCTTGCTATCCCTCTAGTAGATGATTGAAGGGGACAAAAAAAAAAAAAAAAAAAAACCCTAAATTTTTGTTTTACTACATGTCCTAGAAGTGGGAGAAGATAAATACTTAAAATAAAATGTTAAATCAAGTATGTCATACCAGCAGCTATTTAGGCCCAATAAATGGTAACATCCACATAGCTATAAAATTCTTAGCAGAACGCTTTGAGTGCCAAGTGGTAACACTACCCTAGTCCTTCTCGTTCTGTGTGGTTTTCCCTTTGACACAGCTTGAGAGTATTTCTCTCTCTGCCCAAGAAGGGAGAAGAGTCTTACTAATTCCTATCTGAAGAAAGATATATCTAAGAAACCTGAATATTTTAGGCCAAGTTAAATCTTGAGAAGGGTGTGGCACCTGGATGTAGAATCTCTAAAATCGAACCTGCTGAGGCTGCTAAGGGATCTTGGTCTTGAATCTTCTCTTCTTGAACTACAGAAACTTCCTCTTCTCAGATACCCTTGAAAGTAGCCTCTGAAGTCCATCAAGTAGCCAGTGTTCTCTACTGAGTCTCAGTTTGACTCACCAAATTGATCCCTGTTGCCTCTCTTAAGCTACTAAATATGGCCTTCTGTCCCTAATCCATAGAACCTGCCTCCTTTTCTCAGATGACATCTGTCTCTGAATCTCCCAAATCTAATACTGTTGGCACTTTGGCATCTCACCAATGAGTGCCAATGTCTGTTTAGTCCCACGACTACTTCTCTTGTCCTAGATGCTCTGAGTCCTGTTACACAAGGTTGCCAAATCACATCGGTTTACATTGCTACCTCTGTGATTTGGAAGTAAGTTTAATTTGTCAAAAGGTTAGATAATTTGGAATTTCTTAAAATATTTGTCAGCAAGTAAAAGATATATGTATATATATTATATATAAACACACACACACACACATATACATACATACGTAGCAGAAACTCTATTAACAAATCCATGTCTCTGCCTCACTGCATTAGCCTCCACCTCTTCCCGTTCCCTTGGCGAGGCATATTGCCTGAGGCCATAGCTCAGAATGTCCAAGACTGGACAGCTGCACTTTAGTATGCAAACAACTCCTCTCACTGGCTGAGATGATGCCCGCCAAGCAGACTTCTTAAGTTGAGTGTAAATGTTATTGGCATTACACAAGTTAAATACTCTATAAATTGATTAAATAGGAGGGTGAAAAGAGAACTACTAAATGGAATACTTAGAAAAATGAGGTGAAAATGAATTTGTAAGAAAAATGCTATTAAATCAGTATGGGCAAGACAATTTGCGAAAGATTGGAAAAGACTATAAAAATGTATAAGAAATCACACTTGTATTTCTACTTTAAAGAAGCTGAAACTGGAAATTGTAGATGAGTTATTGGGAAGATGGTGTATGTGGGAAAAATGAACTCATTAGAGAATTCATACTTTGTCTATGACTTCTGGATACTATACCCTTATCAAATATATGATTAAAACATTTTTCTATTCTTTGGATTTATTTTTACTTCTAAATATTTTTAAATTTTATTTTTAATACTTTTAAATTTTATTTTTAAAATCGACACATTATAATTGTACATATTTATGTGCTGTGTGGTGATATTTTGATATATATACTGTACAGGGATCACATTAGGATAATTAGCATATCCATCATCTCAAACATCATTTCTTTGTGTTGGGAACATTCAATACCCTCCTTCTAGGTATTTGAAACTATATAATATATTATTGTTAACTATGGTTTTACTACAGTGATATAGAACTCTGGTCCCCAACCCCAGGGCCATGGACTGGTACTGGTCTGTGGCCTGTTAGGAACTGGGCCATACAGCAGGAGGTGAGCATTGAGTGAGTGAAGCTTCATCTGTATTTACAGCTGCTCCCCATCACTCTCATCACTGCATAAGCTCTGCCTCCTGTCAGATCAGCGGCAACATTAGCTTCTCATAGGAGCATGAACCTTACCATAAACTGTGCATGTGAGGGATCTAGGTTGTGCGCTCCTTATGAGAATCTAATGCCTGATGATCTGAAGGGGTGCTGAGGTAGCGATGCCAGCACTGGGGAGCGGCTGCAAATATACATTATCATTAGCAGAGAAGTTTTACTGCACAATAAATGTAATGCACTTGAATCATCCTGAAACCATCCCCCAAAACCCCTGGTCTGTGGAAAAATTGTCTTCCATGAAACAGGTCCCTGATGCCAAAAAGTTTGGGGACCACTGGTATAGAACACTAGAACTTATTCCCCTATCTAGCTGTAATTTTGTAGCCTTTAAAAAAATCTCACCCCAACTCTACCTTCCCCTACTCTTCCCAGCCTCTAGTACCCTCTGTTATACTTTTTTACTTTGATGGGATCAACTTTTTTTTAGCTTCCCCATATGAGTGAGAATATGTGGTGTTAACTTTCTGTTCCTGGCTTATTTCACTTAACATAATATCCTGCAGTTCCCTCCACATTGCTGTGAATGATGGGATTTCATTCTTTTTTTATAGCTGAACAGGATTCTGTAGTCTATGTATAGCACATTTTCTTTAACCATGTTGGATACCTACATTGATTCCATATCTTGGCTATTGTGAACAGTGCTACAATAAACATGGGGGTGCTGATGTCCCTTCGATATACTGATTTCCTTTCATTTGGATAAATGCCCGGTAGTAGGATTGCTGGATCATATGGTAGCTCTACTTGTAGTTTTTTGAGGAGCCTCCATAGTGTTCTCCATAGTGGCTGTACTAGTTCACATTCCCACCAACAATGTATAAGGGTTCCCTTATCGCCACATCCTCACCAGCATTTACTATTTTTTGTCTTTTTGATAATAGACATCCTAACTGGGGTGAGATGATGATACCTCATTGTGGTTTTGATTAGCATTTCTGTGATTAGTGATGTTGAGCATTTTTTCATGTATTTGTTGGCCATATGTGTGTCTTCTTTTGAGAAATGTCTGTTCATGTCATTTGCCCATTTTTAAATTAGATTGTTTGCTTTTTTTGCTTTTGAGAAGTTTGAACTTCTTGTATATTCTGTATGTTAATCTTCTGTTGGATGAATGGTTTGCAAATATTTTCTCCCATTCTGTAGGTTGTCTTTTCACTCGGTTGATTGTTTCCTTTGCTGTGCAGAAGTTAGTCAGATAAAAATCCCATTTATTTACTTTTACTTTTATTGCCTGTGCTTTTGAGGTCTTATTATTAAAACATCTTTTCCCAGACCAATGTACTGAAGCATTTTCCCTATGTTTTCTTATAGTAGTTTTATAGTTTTAGGTGTTACTTTAGGTCTTTCATCTGTTTTGAGTTGATTTTTTTGTATAGGGTGAAAGGTGGCAATCTAGTTTTATTCTTCTGCATGCAGATATACAGTTTTTCCAGCACTATTTATTGAAGGACTGACCTTTCCCCAACGAGTGTTCTTAGCACCTTTATCAAAAAATCAGTTGGCTGTATATATGTAGGTTAATTTCAGGTTCTCTATTCTGTTCCATTGGTCTATATGTCTGGTTTTTATGCCAGTACCATGCTGTCTTTGTTACTACAATTTTGTAGCATATTTTGAAGTCTGAATATAGGACACCTCCAGCTTTGTTCTTTTTGCTGAGGATTGCTTTGCATTTTTGGGGTCTCTGTGGGTCCATACAAATTTTAGGATTTACTTTTCTATTTCTGTGAGGACTATCATTGGTATTTTGATAGGGAGTGCATTGAATCTATGGATTCCTTTGGGTAGGATGGCCATTTTATCAAAATTAATTTTTCTGATTTATGAGCATGGGATATTTTTCCGTTTGTTTGTATCCTCTTCAATTTCTTTCATCAGTGTTTTGTAATTTTTCTTGCAGAGGTCTTTCATCTCCTTGGTTAAATTTATTGCTAGGTATTTTTTTTGCAGTTATTGTAAATAGATTGCTTTTTTCATCTCTTTTTCAGCTAATTTGTTGTTCATGTATAGAAATTCTACTGATTTTTGTATTTTGATTTTGTATCCTGTAATTTTACTGAATTCATTTATCAGTTCTAAGAGTTTTTTTGGTGCAGTCTTTAGGTTTTTCTTTAATATATATATCATATTGTCTGCAAACAGGGACCATTTGACTTCCTCCTTTTCAATATGGATGCTATTTATTTCTTTCTCTTGCTTAATTGTTCTGGCTAGGACTTCCAGTACCATGTTGAATAACAGTGGTGAAAGTGGGCATCCTTGTGATATTCTGGTTCATATGATGCTAGCTGTGGGTTGTTGTATGTGGCCTTTATTATGTTGAGGTACTTTCCTTCTGTCTTTAGTTTATTAAGAGTTTTTTTCATGAAGCGATGTTGAATTTTATCAAATGCTTTTTCTGCATCTGTTGAGATGGTCGTATGGTTTTTGTCCTTCATTCTATTGATGTGATGTACGATGTTTATTGAATTGCATAGGTTGAACCATTCTTGCATTCCTGAAATAAATCCCACTTTATCACGGTATATTATCTTGTTCATGTATTGTTGGATTTGGTTTGCTAGTATTTTGTTGAGGATTTTTGCATCTATGTTCATCAGGAATATTGGCCTGTAGTCTTCTTTTTTGGTTGTGTCCTTGTCTGGTTCTGGTATCAAGGTTATCTTGGCCTTATAGAATGAGTTAAGAAGAATTCCCTCTGTTTCAATTTTTTTTTGAATAGCTTGAGAAGAATTGGTATTAATTCTTTTTCAAAAGTTTCAGTAGTATTCAGCAGTGAAGCCATCTGGTCCTGGACTTTTCTTTTTTGGGAGACTTTGTACTACTCATTCACTCTCATTACTTGTTATTGATCTGTTCAGGTTTTCTGTTTCTTCTTGGTTCAATCTTGGTAGGTTTTATGTGTCCAGGAATTTATCCATTTCCTCTAGGTTTTTTGAATTTGTTGGTATATAGTTGTTCATAGTAGTCTCTAATGATCCTTTATATTTCTGTGGTATCTTTTGTGATGTTTCCTTTTTCATTTTTGATTTTATTTCAGTCTTCTCTATTTTTTTCTTAGTCTAGCCAATGACTTATAAATTTTGTTTATCTTCAAAAGCTCAAACATTTTTTTGTTGATCTTTTCTCTTTTTTTGGTTTCAATTTTGTTTATTTCTTCTTTGTTCTTTATTATTTTTTTCTTCTAATACTTTTGGGTTTGATTGTTCTTGCTTTTCTAGTTCCCTGAAATGCATCACTAGATTCTTTGAAATATTTCTATTAATAGTTTTGCTGAACTTCTCATTCAAACATGAATTCTTTTCCTGATTTCATTGGATTGCCTATCTTCATTCTCTTGTATCTCAAATGAGATTCTTTCAGATCATTATTTTGAATTCTTCTTCTGGCATTTCACATATTTCCTTATGATTAGGGTCTGTTACTGGAGAATTATTATTTTTCTTTGGAGGTGTTATGTTGCTTTTCTATTCCATGCTTGATGTGTATCTACATTAATTCCTATGTACCTGGTGGAAAAATCACCTCTCCAAATATTATGGAGTAGGTTTTCCAGGGAAATACTGGTTTGTATAAATAGGTTTTGGTGTGTCTGTTCAGTGAAGTGCTTTGGCCTCGGTTCTAGGAAGATGCAGTAGTGTAGTCTTCCTGTAGTTTTTTCAGCTATAATCCACACTAGTGACATTTGTGAGTGTCTCAGTAGCCTAGGCTGACAGAGTTTGTGGCAATGGTAGTGCAGCTTTGTCAGTGGTGGGCTTACTGAGCTGTTTCTCAGGTGGGGGGACAACTTGGGGTCTCATTCACTGGAGTTGGGGCCACGGGGCTGTGACTTTGGCCAGAAACATGGGCACATGGTTGCTTGGCTGGCCTGGGGGTGTGCCTGCTGGGAGTGACCTGTGTGACTTTTTATTTTCCTGATAATATCCTTTGATCCACAAAAGTTTTTAATTTTATGAAGTCTAATTTATCTATTTTTTTCTTCGCTTGTACTTTTGTTGTCATATCTAAGAAACTAAATTCAGGGTCATGAAGATTTATTTCTATGCCTTTGTTTAAGAATTTTATAGTTTTAGCTCTTATATTTAGGTAATTGATCCATTTTGAGTTAATATTTATATTAGTCTACTCAAGCTGACATAAGAAAATATCACAGACTGAGTATCTTAAGCAACAGAAATTTATTTCTCATATTTCTGGAAGCTGGGAAGGCCAAGATCAAGGTGCCAGCATGGTCAGTTTCCAGTTAGGACTCTCTTTCTGGCTTGCGGATGGCTTTCTTCTCCTTGTGTCCTCATAGTAGAGAGAGAGCTCTTTGGTACCTCCTCTAATAAAGGCATTAATCCCACCATAATGGCTTCATAACTTCATCCAACTCTATTTACCTCCCCCAAAATTTAAAATTTAAACCCAATGTAAATTTAAAAATTTAACCCCCATGTAAATACCATTACATTGGGGTTAAAGCTTTAACATATGAATTTTGGGGTAGACAAAAACATTCAGTTCATAACATTTGAACATCATTTGAGGTAAGCTATATGAATGAAGTCCAACTTCATTCTTTCGTCATGTGGATATCCAGTTGCCCCAGCACCATTTGTTGATGAGACTATTCTTTCCTTATTGAATGATCTTGGCACTCTTGTCAAAAATCAATTGACACAGAGATGATTTGAGTTACTTATAAACTCTAAATTTTATTCCATTGATCTATATGCTCATCTTAATCCTGGTATCATATCGTTTTGTTTATTGTAGCTTTATAGTAAGTTTTGAAATCGGGAAGTGTGAGTGTTTCAAGTTTGTTCATCATTTTCAAGATTGTTCTGGCTATTTGGGGTCCCCACAATTCCATATGAATTTTAGGATCAGCTTTTCCATTTCTCCAAAAAAGGCCATTGGGATTTTTACAGGGATTGTGTTGAATCTGTAGTTTGCTTTGGGGGTATTACCATCTTAACAATGTAAAGTCTTCCAATCCATGAATGTGGGGTATTTTTCCATTTATTTAGGTCTTATTTAATTTCTTTCAGCAATGTTTTGTAGTTTCAGTATACAAATCTTGTATCACCTTGGTTAAATCCCAAGTATTTTATTCTTTTTGTGCCATTGTAAATAGACTTGTTTTCCTAGTTTCCTGTTCAGAATGTTCATTGCTAATGCATAGAAACTTGCAATTTAAGAAAGGATTTGGACAAACATAGAAAGATTTGTGAATAAACATTCATTAATATATTTTAATTAAATGTTTAAGGTAAGTAAATATAATGTTTAATGAATATCTGCTCTAAATTGATTTTCAATCAACCAATCAACCATCCTAATTGATCACATTTGTTGAGATAAGTCAATTGTATATTTTAATAGTTTACATTTTCCTAATACCTTCATATATTTAAAAAATATAACCACTGCATTAGTTAGAAATATTATGTTTGTTACTATTGATACAAGTTGACAATTAAGACTTCACTGTGCTAAATGATTTTACTCTGCTAAGAACTCGCAGTCTTTAGTCCACATTTTCTGCCTTTGATATTCAAAGAAGATACATTTCATATATTAACTATGGCCATCTCCTCCCTCCCAAGCTTTGAGAAGCAGCAAATAGGAAGGGAAGAAGCTAAGGATCTGGATTCAGGTTCTAACTCTGAACTCACTGTCTCCACAATCTCAGTTGAGTAGGTCACTATGTGATTCTGAGCTTTAGTTTTTCTCATCTGCTAAATGGGAAAAACAAAAACTGCTTTACAGAGTTCTGATGATTAAATGGGTGGTCTATGAAAATGTCTGGTATATATGCTGACATCAAGAAGGAAAGGGTGGTTTTGAGAGATTTTCCAATTTATAGTTATTTATTATATCATCTACTTATTCTCTCAATAAGTCCAACTTTGGGACCAAAAGTAAATGTGCAAAATGCCTATGCTGTCCATAAAGTATATGTTGAACAAATATTACTTTTTACATGATTAATGAGGGGTCAGTGTTCCTGTTTTTGGTCATGGAACCAGGGAAAGTTAACTGGCCTGAATAGAGATCAGGCCTCTAGCCTGGCTCCATTATTATTGCTCTCACAAATAGAGATGATTGAGGAAGTTTGTTCTGATGAAGGTATAGGAGGAGACCCTTGAGGATTCTATTTTTCTATAAGCACATGGCTAGTTGTGTACATTGAAAGCCCCTCATGCACTTGCTACTTGTGAGTGATTCTTAGATGATTCTAAGTTGGCTTTACCTGAAACATTTAACAACTGATATATTTCTTGGTTACCCACCATCCCTTCAATATTCGTCAGTCCTAGAACATCACTGGAAGGGGAAAGGAGCCTTGTTTTAAGGTCTAGTTCATGGATGTGGAACTTTTTGAATAGCTCTGCCTACTACGAGATTTTATTGGAGTTTTTAAAATAAGAAAATATCTTTGAAAAGATCATGTGCGATTGAGGTAAATCATTCCAATAAGATGTCTCAGACATGGTTCAGAGGGTGAAGATCTGTACCATATGATGTGTGAGCCTCACTACATAGAAGAAACCCAGGAGCTTTAGCAGATGGTTTGGTAAGGCAGATTGGTTGGGTGCAGCTGAAACCCCCAGGTAATATTAGTGCAGCCTGTTTAGTCAAAGGAATTAGAAATGGTTTAAAGAATGTCATGCCTGGACAAAGTGGTATGAGCCAAGGACATTCGAAAGAAATTAAGTCTTTCAGAGCTTCTTTGTGAAGAAATGGAATTCTCATTTGTAATATACCCCTGGCAGAAGCATCAGGCTGCCTGGTAACTAGATAGAGAAGATTTTGTTTAGTGATAGGGGCTTTCTAAACAGATACAATGAATGGAATGAACCTTGGAGGAATTAGCAAAACTTAAACCTCGAGAGAATTAGCAAAAATTATGGATGGCTTTGAGAGGTAAAATAGAAAAGATAAGCAACTCTATTTCCCCTGTTGGGTTCTATGTATTGTCTTGAAAATAGAAATGAAGTTAGCTTCTCTATGTCCTGCTCCTCCTTTTGAAATGCTTCCCAACATCTGGATGACAGCAACTTGTGAAAAAGATAGCTCCCCTCTTCCCCAAATTTAAATAAGGAACTCCACTCCCTTCTCTGAGCAAGAAAACATGGACTTTATAAATGTTAGTTTCATGATTTATTAATAAGTGCTGACAACACTTTATGTCTCCTCATGACTAAAGGTGGGAACAGAAAAGAAGAGTAAAGGGAGCTGTTCAGAGAAACTGAAGATTGGGAAGAATGATGATTTAATTTATAATGAGGGAACAAAAAGCCGTGGCTATAAAACAATGATTTGAGTTAACTAGCAACAACTCAGTTTAGAACTTATTTTTCACTGAAGAACATTTTGGAGGCTTATAAATCACAATACTTTAGGCTATGTTCTGTTAACTAACAACTCCAAAATCTCAGTGGTTTAAGATGCACAAAAAGTTTTGTTTCTTGCACCCATTATATAATCACTCAAGGACCAAATCTGATGAAGGCTCCATCATCTTACCAGCTGGGTACCATCTAGGGCATGTGACCTCTATTGCTACAAGGGAAGAAGAGAGAATTGCGGGTCTTTCACTGACAATTAAAGACTTCAACCCATAGACATTCGGGTGCAGATGTCTTTATCATAGAATGTTTTGTGCTCTTTTGGGTAGATGCCTAATAGTGCTATTGCTGGATTGAATGGTATTTCTATTTTTAGCTCTCTGAGGTATCTCCAAATTCTTTTCCAGAGAGGTTGCACTAATTTGCAGTCCCACCAGCAGTGTAAGAGTGTTCCTGTCTCTCCGCATCCTCGCCAGCATTTGATGTTTCGGGATTTTTTGATAGAGGCCAATCTTACTGGGGTTAGGTGACATATCATTGTGGTTTTGATTTGCATTTCTCTAATGATTAGAGATGTTGAGCATTTTGTTTGAGCATTTGTGTTTACTGGCCATTATTCTGTCTTCTTTTGAAAAGTTTCTGTTCATTTCTTTATGGCAACACAATTCACTATTGCAAGGATGTGGAAACAACCCAAGTGCCCATCAATCCATGAGTGGATTATTAAAATTTGGTATATGTACACAATGGAATATTATTCAATCATAAGAAACGACAGTGATCTAGAACCTCTTATACTTTCCTGGATTAAACTTAAGCCCATTATCCAAAGTGAGGCACCACAAGATTGGAAGAACAGGCTCCACTTGTACTCGCCATCAAATTGGTACTAACTGATCAACACTAGGGTGATCACATGGCAGTAATACTCTCCAGGGATTAGGGGGACTTGGGTGGGGGGTAAACCCCTAACTAAAGGACATGGGGAGCATTGCAGGGGGGAAGGGCATGCTTTTAACCCTCGCTTGGGTGAGGCAAAGACATAAAGTGTAACCATAATGTTCGTACCCTCACAATACCCTGAAATAAAAAAAAAAAAAAAGATTTCAACCCAGAAGTGTCACATGTCACTTCTGTTTGTAATCAGTTGGCCAGTACTAGTCATATTCTACCTACCTGTGAAGAGGTAGAGAAATGTAATTCTCCTGTATGTCTGGAAGGAGGAAGGAGCCCCAATATAGAGAAACTCCACTGTAGGAAGGAAGGAAATAAGAAAGAAATGAAGAAAAGAAAATGAGCATTTATTAAAAGGGACCTTAGGATGTCTTACAGTTACACTTGAGATAAGATCTCAACCCCCTTTCTTGGTCTATAGATCTGTAAGGCCCCTACCCACCCATATGACCTCACTTCATTCTTCTTTCACCTTTGCCCACTCCACTCCAGCCTTTGGACACTCTTTCATTCCTAACATACATCGAGCTTCCCTCAGAGACCTTGGATTGACCGTTCTTTCTGTTTAGAATGCTCTCCCTTCAAATATTTGTGTTCTTGTCATCTAGGACTCTGCTATCATCTCCTCAGAGAAGGCTTTTTTGATCATACAACCTAAACCATACAGCTTCCCAAGCTATTCCCTATCCATCCAGCTATTTTATTTTATTTTCACTCTGGTATTTACTGCTATCTGATATTTTCATGTTTATTTTTTTCTCTCTCTCTCTCTCTCTTTTTTTTTTTTTGTCTACTAGAATATGTTACATGAGACTGAGGACTTTGCTTGTCTTGTTAAACATTGTATCCATAATACACAGTAGGTATTTAATAAGCATTTGTTAAATGAACAAATTTGGAAGGGGCTGAGCAGAATCCCATGGAAGCTAGAATCACCAAACAGTGCTTTAGTGTCTGTAAAAACAGGCATTTTCACCATGAACCTAAGAAGTCATACCTGAAACCAAGGAAGAGAAGACATGCTGTCCCTAAGACCAGCTTGGGTGTGAAACAACAACAAAAATTATAAAAGATCAATTATCCCAAGTGACTAAGTCAAACTTTGGATTCAATGAGTAACTGTCCACAAATGTCTTATCAGTATGTTGCCTACACTTGGGTGTGGTAGCCAGCTACTGAGATGAGCTCTCATAATCTTAGTTTCCTGTTATTCATGTATTTCTGTGATCTCCTCTCAGACTGGATTAGGGCTGACCTGATGTGAACCATGGAATACAGCAGAATTGAATGTGTGTGACTCCCAAAGCTAGCTTGTAAAATGCGTTGCACCTTTAGCCTCTCTCTCTTGGATCACTTGCTTTGGCAGTAGCTACCTGCCATACTGTGAGGACACTCAAGCAGCTCTGTGGAGAGGTCCAAATGGAGAGGTAATTAGACCCCAGCCAAAGGCCACCATCAACTTACCAGCAAAGTGAGTGAGCTATCTTGCAAGTGGATCTGCCAGCCCTACTCAAGCCTTCAGATGCCTGCAGCCTCATGAGAGACCCTGAGCCTGGATCACTTAGCTGACCAGCTTCTGAATTCCAGTGGGATTGCTGGATCAAATGGGGATGACAAAACTATGAGAAATAATAAATGATTATTACTGTTTCAAGCCACTAGATTTTGGGATGATTTGTTACACAGCCATACTAACTGGAATGTTGAGTTTTTTTGAAATTTTCAAAAGTTTTCTACCCTCAGGGATGTTCATCCTTTTTGAATAAGAATGGGAAAGAAAAACAGAGAGACATGGAAGATGGAAGTGTTATGGACTTAGCCAACCAAATAAAGCAAATCAGCTCTGCCCACTGATGGGGAGACAGATATTTCAGACAGATTGCCTATCATATATCCCCACTTTTTGTGGCCTTGAAAAACAACTGTGACCCTAAAGTTATATCATCACAATACAATAAAAATATCTGGGAAGAGTTGGAAGGCAGAAGAATTTCATGGAAGGGCATCTTCCCTCTGTCCCAACTTGATGCAGAATTGGTTACACCCTCCTTTATTCTTGTACTACAGCCACTTGAAAAATTCTCAAAACTAGGTTGAGGTTACCATACTTTAATAGTTCCTTTTGGATTTTCATAAATATGATTTGGAATAAGGTTTGCTGACTTTAATGGAACATGTGATTATGGATCTGGTGGTAGGAACACAGTGTGTCACTTTTGGATTATAAACTGGAACTTCAGATGTCTTTCTTGGAGATTTGCTTATCACTTGAAAAGCTGACCTGTTATGTATGCACATAAATGCTTGGGCTTTGGTCTTCCTATGAAATGATCTGCCAGTTCATAAAATATTGTTTTACTCTCAGACTTCAGGGAATTAAAACTGCATGTGTTCATCTTTTTCAAATTCTCTGAAGTTATGGGCTTCCATGCTCATCCTTGACTCTTTCCTCTTTGACCTGATATGCTCATCTTAGTGTATTTCTGAAGGACTTTTTAGATGTCAGTATGAAGGAGGAGATTCTTTAATCTCTATAGTTTTCATCAATAGAATGTCATTCTTCCAGGAATTACTGTTTTTCTCTATGGCCTTGAACATGGCTTGCTATTGAGTGGTCTAGCCTTCTGACATAGTAGGCCGCAGAATCAGAAAAAGGCCTTGCTTCCACTTGCATTTTTCAAGACATTCTTTACATTTCTATAACATCTTAGTGAAACCATTCTTTTTTGCACAGAAGCTCCTTTGACCTCTTTTGGGAACCTACTCTAATACTCTGTGGCTCTTGTTCATGAGAACATTCTTTTTCCTAATATCTAATCTAAACATTTCTTTCCCTAGCTGAAGGCTTTTTGTCCTCCAATTTTTAAAACTACAAGTGATTCCCTTTCCTCACTGAAGACTAAACTCTGTACCTAATGGCTAGAATGTCAAGCAAACATTAATCTTGTCTCCTGCCTCTTTACAGATGGAGGAATGCCCAAAAGCAATTTAGCTTTAGACAGCAGAAGTATTTGTGTAGTGTTCTTTAACCTCTGATTCATCTTCTCAAATCATCTTGGATAAAGCTCCATTTCTCAAAGATGCCAACAGTATAAAAATCTACCTTGAAACTTCATAATCATTCCATATGCCTACATTTCATTTTAAATTATATCGTACCCTTACATAAGCTACCTACTGTAAAATGGACACTTACATATTTGCAAAGGACCCTTTATTTGCCTCAGCAATACATGTATCAGGTTTGAAATTTTCTCTTCATAGATAGGGCCTACTCTAAGACCACTTAATATGCAAAAAATTCATACTGTCCAAAGAGCTATGTAAGGAGCAATTGTTCACATCCAGGCAAACCTCCCCACTTTTCGCCACTCCAAACACACATACACATGAGCCAGTCACACTGAAATTCCATCTTTGGGAATGTAGCCCTTAGGGATAACTAGCTTAAGATTTTAATGTAGATCCTCTGGGAGGACACTGGAAGTTCTGATACTCTCACTTCACACTTTTATTACCAAACTAAGGGAGAGGGAATTTCAATATCAAGAGCTGAAAATAGAATGAACTAGTACATGGAGCCAGCAATTATTTGCTCTTTTTAGTGTGAATTAGTTTCATCTATTTTTTGTTTTTCAAATAGTTCATTGAAATCTTGTTTTTTAGCTAATGGGAATTTTAATGGGGGCGACCATAATGGAGGAGGATCTGGGTAGAAGGTAGTGATGATAAGCAAAAGACAATTTTCAAGTGAGTGGGAGGGCTGACCAGCAAAAGACACTTTCATAAGAAGTTGGGGAGAGTTAGAAGGCAGAAGAATTGCATGGAAGGGCATCTGCCCTCCATCCCAACTTGAATCTGAATCTGTTACACTGTACTTTATTCTTCTACTGTGTGTGCTTAAAAAAAATCTCAAAACTAAGTTGAGGTTACTAGTTTGCTCATCTATCATCACCAGCAAACTCCTTGAGGACAGGAAGGGAGATACAGTGTTAGGGGGAATGTGATGTGGATGGGACAGCAGGAGCATAGAGGCCTGGAAGAATAGAAATAGAAATAATTTCATGATTCCAGCTATAGAAAGTAAAACCAACTGAAATTAGAATGAAAGATCCCACTAGCTAAGAAGATTTTTGATGGTACTGGTGGTAGCATGCCAGAATGTGGAGTGTACTGTGTGAAGATTTATGCTCATAGTAATGGGGCTAAAGGGGTTGAGAAACATTACTCCAGATGGTCAGAGAAGTTAAAGTAAGTTCAAATGGTCTATTGAAAGAAGTGATAACAATGATGATGATTACAATGAGGATGGAGGCAGCAGGCAACATTTGCTAAGCATTTGCTGTGTGCTGAGCATTGTGTTGAATTCTTTTCTTAAATTATTATTTAATACTCACAACAACCTTATGAAGTTGGTACTACTATTATTGTTATTCCCACTTTTCAGATAAAAAATCTCACCTGAGGCTTAGAGAAGTGAAGTAAATTGTCCATGGTGACAGAGCTAGGAAACAGAAGATGCAGAAATTGAATCCGGGCATCCTAACTTGAGATAAGGACCTACTTCCCTATATTCCAGGCAAAGTGGGCCTGTACAGGTTGGGAAATTCACCATTAGAAGAACTTGTTTTTCTAATAGTTGTTTCCCTAATAGTTGTACCATCAACACTTCCCTGTAAGACCTCTCTGTGGACAACGCCATACCTTGTGAAATGGCTGCCTATGGTTAGAAATGTGCAGATTGCAATGTGAATGTTCTTAATGTTTGCTTGCAGCAGCATGCTGCCACCTTGGGACTTCATGTCACCATTCTGAACTTATTACACTGATCCAAGTTAGTGAATGTCATATTTATGGTGCTTTGCCAGATATAATTGTGTCGTCACTCATCAAAGTTATGGCAGGCAAACACAGACACTTTTGAGGAAAATTTCAACAACACTGTATGTAGCAGAAAATCTAACAACTGATTGTCAAGCCTATGTTGCCACATGGAAACAGTAATAAAAAGAAAGAAAGAGAAGAAAAAGCTCAAGAGCAGGAAACCTAACATTCTTGGATCAGGTTTTCAGTTGCCATTAAAAAGGTTTGGCATTTCCTCCTCGGTGTCCATCAGAATTTCCTCACATAAGATGTTCTTCTCATACATTGGATACAATTTAGGCAGGAGTCACAAAAGCAAGAATTTTGTAGTTTGACCATTTAACTTATTATATTAAATAAAATTCTATGCTTTGTTTACCATTTTGGCCAGATCTATCTATAACGTTCATTTAAAACACTTTCTATGGAAAAATAGGTGCCTGGCCCTTGAAACCAGAGGAGCTAACATCGCATTGTTTCCTAGAAAAATCAGGTTTTATGTACCTAATTTTTACTTATGGTAATTTTGCAGTAAAATAGCCTATCATAAGATCAAGGACTGTTTGTAGTCACTACCAGGAATTAGACATTTGGCCCGTACTAAGAATGCAGTCACGTTTTTGAGGATGGTGGTGTAGTCCACGTTCCTCTGAAAGCAAAGCCAGAGACTAAGGCTTCTATTCAAGACATTTATTGGGGAAATAATTCTGGGAAGGACAGGAGGAATGCAACAGAGAAGGAAGGAAAACTGATACAAGGACATGTTATTGATTTGAAAACCACTGTAGAAAACTGGCACTTTATCCTGATGGGAAATTCTTTTTCTTTGATTTTTTAATTTCTGCATATTACAGGGGTAAAAATATTTAGGTTATGTTGCCCTTGCCACCCCTGTCAAGCATGTCCATCCCCCAGATGATGTGCATCACACTCATTATGTACGTATATACCCATCCCTTCCTCCCCCTCTCCATCTGCCTGAAGCCCAATAAATGTTATTCCTATATGTGCATTTAGGTGTTGATCAGTGAAACCAATTTGCTGGTGAGTACATGTGGTGCTTATTTTTTCATTCTTGGGATACTTCAGTTAGTAGAATGGGTTCCAACTCTGTCCAGGAAAAGACAAGAGGTGCTATATCATCGTTGTTTGATGGGAACTTCTGAGGAGACTTTTGAAATGTGTCTCAGACAGCCACCTAGGGCAGGAATCAGCAAACTATGGATTCTGGGCAAAATTCGTCTGGCCACCTGTTTTTGTGAATGAAGTTTTATTGGAACACAGCCACAACATTACTTTATGTATTTTCTATGACTGCTTTCAGGCTATGATGGCAGAGTTGTGACAGAGATTGTATGGCCCACAACGCCTAAATTATTTTTACTTGGCTCTTTACAGAAAAAGTTTGCAACCTTTGCCCTAGAGGATGAGAGGAGAAAGCATTTATCCATTAGCTTTCCTTGCAAGCCATCAAAAGTTGC
>RJWJ010030183.1:0-20105 GCA_004363605.1 Indri indri | reverse complement strand
GCAGGCAATTTTAAGTAAAGTTCATGAACTAACCTACACACAGGACAAATGTTCCCGGGTTCTTAATCTAGCTGAAGCCGTCCAACCCCAGTTCAGGCAGAATTCTACGCTTTACCTTAAACACAAGCCCAAATATATCACAGCTTCCCCCACAGAAACACATACTTCACTGGCAAATTTAATTAATAAATAAATCTACTTTGTGTGTACTTTGAATTAAAAATTGAACTACATTTCTATATTCTATATTCTGTCTATTAGAAAGATTAAATAGATATGTACAAAACATTTAACCTAAACGGTGATATACATGTATTTCAAACACACATGGAACACTTCCAAATATTAAAATATGATGCACCACCACGGAAGTCTTCAGGAATTTCAAAGAAGCAATAACCTACAGAGAAGTCATTTCTCTGATCACAATTGTTAGAAATCAAAAATAAAAAGTCACTAAAAACAAAGAAACTTCAATATTATGGAAGCTAAAAAGGCAATCCTAAGTAACTTATATCTGTGGTCTATTGCTGCATTTATGTTGCATAGCAAAAAAAAAAAAAAACCCCACAAAAAACCAATAACATGCAGCAATAAGCATTTATAGCAGTGATGCCTGCAGTGGTTCCTAAGAGACTACTGACCTCAGACAGGCTTGCTTATATCTCTGGGGGCTGACTGGCCATCACCCTTAACTGGGTGACGGGGATGACAGCTTCATGTACCTTTCATCCTCCAGCAGGCACAGTCTGCCGTCATAGCACTGGGAGAACTTCAGAGAGCAGGAGTTACACCCAAGGCCTCGTACAGTTGAGGCTCAGAACTGGCCCATCACCACTCCTGCCTCCTTCTCTTGGCCTTTATGGGAGAAACTCCAAAATTACCACACAATGGGTGTGAACACAAGCAGAGGTGAAGCATTGGGGTCACTGGTGCAATCAATCAACCAGCGTGACAGCCCGCCCAGCTCCAGAGTCTGTGTTCCCGGCCACTGTATGATGAGTCCACCATTGAAGCCAAGAAACTAAGGGAAAAAGCAGCAAAACTGATAACCAAAAAATAGTATTAATAATGTAAGAAGAAAAATTAATAAAATAGAAGACATAATGAACAAGCAAAATGATCAAACAGAAATAATGCTTTTTTATGCTATTAATAAATTCAAAATTTTAGCAAGAATAATAAAAATTTTCAAAGTTTAAAAATAGAAAGAAAAAATACATATACATATATATTATAAGGTGTTTTAAAAGTATTTTTAGTTATAAATATTTTAAATTATATCTTCATGCTAATAAATATAGATATAATGGATACCTTTGTGGTGAAAATTATCAAAATTATCAATGAGATATTTTACATTCATTTTTTTCATACTAAGTCTTTGAAATCTGGTGTGCATGGTGGCACATCTCTCATCTCACTGGGACCAGCCATATTTCAAGTGTTTACTGGTCATATGTGCTAGTGGCTACCACACTGGACAGCTTAGGTATAGGCTACAGGTATTAAAAATTACTTTTCCCATGAAAAGTACCCACTGTTAATATATTGTTTACCTCTTTCCAGGATTTTATATGTAGATATACGGATTTAAAAAATCGGGTTTTTTTATTTCAGCAGACTTAGGGGGTAGAAGTGCTTTTTGTTACATGGATGAATTGTGTGACACAGAAGTCAGAGCTTATAGAGAGTACCATTTCTAATGGTGAAAATTTCATGTATTTGCCCTTCAATCAGGAAAATAACAAGGATGCTGTTATAACCCTAACTCTTCAACACTGCATAATATTCCTATCCTATATATTAGGACAAGAAAGGATATAAGAAATTAAGGGAATATTTTAGGGTGATAGGATTGTCTGTATTAGAATACAGGAAGATTTATTTGAAAAATGCCATACTAACTCAAGAATTCATTGATGTTTTTAGATATACGATTAATATGCAAAACCAGTAGCACCTCTATAGATGAGCAATGATGTATGATAAATACATCAAAATGCTAGTCATAAGCTATGCATTTTATAAGTAATTATAATAAAATTACTTAATAAAATTTTTGTAGTGACTTTAAAATGTAAATAATATTATTAAAGGATATAAAATAGTTTCTGAAAAAAATTTGCATGCACAAGAAAACTCAAAACTATAAAAATATTAATTATTCCTAAATGAATTAATAAATTTAATGCAATGGAAATCAGATCCTTATTCATTATTGAACTTGCCAAAATGTTTCTAAGATTCATTTTAAAAAGTACACTGGTTAATATAAATTAGGCTGTGAGGAAAAAAATCTAACCAAAATTACGTAATGGCTCAAGTAAAATAGAATATAATTTCTTGCTCACTAAACCATCTAAGACATCTGCCTTTGGTCAATGGTTGGTTTTCTGCTCATGATGATTTAGGGAGCTGTGTTCCATCCATCCTTTGGCCCTGCTGTCTCTTAAGGCATCTGGCTGTCAGAAAAGGAAAAACAGCAAGGAGAGACACACCTACTTCTTAAGATCATGACTCAGAAACGGCACATATTTCTTCTGCTCATATTCCATTGCTTAGAAAGCAACTGGTGTCATTGTGAATGGAGTGTAGCTCTGTGCTCAGAAAGAAAAAGAAATACATTTTCATGAAAAGCTAGCAGTCTCTACCACACGTAGTAAGATCGCAGAATAGCCAAGACAATTTTGAAAAGATGAGTAAGAAGGACCTGTCCTAACATTTGTAAAGGCTTATTATGAAGTTCTAGTAACTAGACTGTATGCAAGAAATATACAAAGAGATTAATTGAGAAATAGAATAGTTCAAAATGCATACACACAGATGAATATATATGCATATACACATACACATATATATCTGGTATTTGAGAGAGGAGGCATAACAGATGAATAAGGAAAGAAGGAACCATAAAGTAATTGGTTCCGGAACAATTTGCTTGACGTTTAAATGCAGAAACAAATCACCAACAACAGCTTAGGTCACTGTCTTACATCTTACACAAAAATAAATTCAGATGTTCATTAAAGAGGTAAATGTGATAAATACTTGAAACTATTAGAAGAAAATGAAGGAATGTATATTTATGACTTTGGAAAAGGGAAGTAATTTCTAAACAAGAAATACACACAAAATACACAATCACAAAGGAAAAGGAAAAAGAAATCTAAATAGCCATTCAACATATAAGCAGATGCTCAGCTTCTGTGGAAAACAAGGCAATACAAATTCAAATGAAAAGATACCCTGCGCACTCTTCAGATTGGCAACCGTATGTTTGTTGGTGCTTAGTGTGAGTCTGGGGAGCTATAGGTTGTTTTCTCGGTGTTCCTACTCCACCCCCAACTTTCAAAGGCCCCCCTTACACCGCAAAGGGAGACCTTCACCATCCTCTTACCCCTGCCTCATCAATGGACTGCTGTAGCTTTCGCTCAGTGCAATGCTTGAAGTGTGGCTGGGGGTAATTCTAGATTTCTTGCTCCAGCCTCAATATCAGACAGGTGCTATGGATCTGGGCCTTGAGGTAAAGATTTCTCAGTACTTTTTCTTTCCCTAAACACCAGCCAATTCCCACCTCATACCTGTTGGGAGGTCCTGGACATGTGAGAGCTTCCTCTTCCCTCCCGCAGTGATAACCTACCTCTGTTTTGTATCCATGCCAGGTCCCTGTTGCAAACTTCATGAGATGTGGGCAGGTTTTGTAGCCTGTGAGCCACTGAGGGGTCTCTCAAGTCTCTTGCTTTACTGCCATCATTTTTACGAGCAGGATACAGAAAAGAGTTGGCAAATAAGTGCTGGTCTCCCAGGAACTCTAAACAACCATGCTCATCCACACTCAGCCTTTAAGGATTTGTTAACATTTCAGCTGCTTTCTTCTTACCCACTTTTATGGTGGCCATGTCCTTCTCCAATACTCTACCAAATCTGGAATTGTTCATGGGTCCCATCTATCCTTGGAGAAGGATTTCACCCTTTGGACTTCAGTTTCCCTAGTTGCCTGTGATATCAGCTCTTTGGTAGGATCAAGAAAAGTTATGATTTTATAGATTAGCTGGTTTTTTCTCATTGTTAGGAGAGTAGCAATGTTCTTTTGAAATTTTATGCATCGTAAGTGAAAAGGCAATGTAAAAAATTTTTAGAGAATGGCAGTATAAATACTGGTGAGGACCCCCATAATATGCTGAAATTAAAAAAAAATACTGGTGAGGATGTAGGAAAGATGAATTTTCAAACACATCTTATACGAATCGCTATAAGGATTTTGGACTATATATATTTTTTTTTCTGGTGACTCTGCAATGCCTCTACATAATAAACATAAATAAATTCTTTGTTAAAATAAATTTATTTTTATTTTCAATTTTTTTTACTTAGTTTTTTTAAAAAAACAAACCAAAAAAAAGCTATGTTGCCCAGTCTGGAGTGCAGTGGCTATTCACAAGCATGATCATGTCACACTACAGCCTTGAACTTCTGGCCTCAAATGATCCTCCTGCCTCAGCCTCCCAAGTAGCTGAAACTAGAAGCATGTGCCACCATGCCTGGCTAATAAACACTAATAAAGTCTTAAAGATGGGAACAAGAAATAAATGTTATTTTAAAATATAATTCTCTTTATAATCTTCTAGGCCAGACTGTGGTGACTTTTCTATCTCAACATTTTAATTTTTCATAGAAGAAAAGTGAAAAATAAATTTTCTTTCACTGGGGAAAAGAAAATTCATAGTCACTCTATAACAAATTAGCATAGAGTGAATAACTTCTGCTAGAAATAACAAAGATCCTATTAAATCGTCTAAGATCAATTCCTGAAACCTATTATTCAGGTTCTAAGCTAATATAAGCTGGGTGTGCAATGATCTGTTTATTGAAGGTAAAGAGGGAGGTGTGCGTGTATGCATTGGTCTGGGCTTAATCAGGAGACAGAAACCACACAGTAATTAAACAAGGAAAGTTTCACATAGAGAATTATTTAGTGATGATAGGAGAATAACTATCAAGATGGACTAAAAGCTCAAAAGGGCATCCTAGGGTTGACGGGGACTATCCAAGGAAGAACAAACTTGGGTGGGGAGACAAGGTGTTGGCAAGTTGGATAAGGTGTGGTTGCAACCCACTGACTGGCAGAGAGGCTAGAATGGCAAGCTGTGGGCACAAGGACTGGCTGCATTGCCTTTGCAATAGGAGGGCCGAAGGAAACCAAGCTCTGAGGAAAGGACTAGAGCTGCTTAGGGCTCCCGGATACACTACTGTGCCCTAAGTCACGAGCTAGAGAAAATACACAGCGAAACCTGCACCATCCAGGTAGTTTGCATTGGAGAAAACCATTTAGTTGGAGCAGTGGAATAAACACACATTCTATAGAAACCTGTCAAATGAAACACTCTGATACCAGAAAGGAGAGCCTCTTCTTCCTGCAATGTCTCTACAGTCCTCTCTGCCCATGAAGTATAACATCATGCCAGCTGGCAAAGGGAAATCCTTCAAGGGCCCAGATCCATTTCCACAGAGCAGGCTCTGAAGGGAGAATTTGGAGCTGAGAGGGAATAAATTGAAAACTGGCACAGTGTATCACAGATAAATGATGGAACAAAGAGTGCAAATGGGGAAAGGGGGAACAGGGGAGTAATAAAATGTGAACTTGGGAACACTCAGATTCTACACACTCATTTGGAGCATTGGGGTTATTAGGCTACTCTTTTTTGTTGTCGTTGTTGTTTGCAGGATATTTCTTCTAAGAACTTTGCATTAACTTTATCTTCTTCCTTTTTTTCTCATTCAACAGGGCAAAATGAGTAAGAGAGAGATCAGTGTGTGTCAACAAACTTGGGCCTTAATATGCAAGAACTTTCTTAAAAAATGGAGAATGAAAAGAGAGCCCTTAATGGTATGATTCAATATCTGTGTCCCTTTATATTTATGATAGGAAAATGTGTATTACCTCGGAGGTGTTTATACTTTGTTTATCGCTGCCCCCCAATACAGACACCGAAAGAAAAAAATAATAAAGCACCTTTATACAACAGAAAAAGCTGTTCCTCAGACCATGAATCTGTTTGAAGACATTTTAATTGACATAGGCTCATAAATTGATATCTAAAAGCACTGAAGCTCATCAGCACTTGAGAAGTCAATAAATGTTTTAAAAGCCAATGGTCACACTTTTTACCAGTGTTCCCACTCATAGATACTAGATTAAAATACTGGTATTCCAGAGATATGTTAAATAAATCCATCCACAGTAATAGGCAACTGGTATTTTCTCTTTGAGATCTCTTTATCTTTTAAAAACCAATTCATTTTCCTCAAAAATAGTAGAAAAGTTGAAAATATATTAAGTGCCAAGAAGAAAATTGGCATTAGGTCTTATAATCTTACCACATAACAAAAATCTTGGTTAAACTTCGATATCTTTTAAAAATCGGAGAGATATAGCTAGGTACCATATTTAACTAAATTGGAATTCTACTGTATATACTCTGTGAGATTTTTTTCTAAGATCATGCATTTTAGAAATAAAGTGATTTCTTATTGGGAGTTTGCATGTGACCAGGATTTATAAATAACTAATCAAGGCAATGTCCCTAAGGTCACCGGCATTCTGTTGAGTTTCCAATGCCAGAATCCTGGTATATAACCAACATATCATTACTAAGTGAGCAATTCCTTAAAACTGTCTCTTACACATTGAGTCTCAGTAGAATCAAACACAGCCATGAGTGGAACACCAAGGTGATCCCAGCTGGTAATAATTTAAAACAGCTTGCTCCTGTTGCATTTCATATTTTTTCATGATCAGTGTATGTTACAGCACTGGCACTGAGGCTTGATAAATTTGAATTCCCATTAATAGCTCATTAACATTACCCAAACTGCCGAATTTGTGCTGTACATGTTTTAAACAGTTTATAACAGGGGATATATTGAAATTAGAAAAGTGGACAAAGAGACGAACTCTATGACAAAATGATCGTGGATGACTAATTTGAAATCATAATTTTCTTTATCCTTTCTCTTGTATTATACAGGAATGGATAAGCTCATTGTTCCTACTGCTCTTTTTGTACCTATATCCTCATGGCCATGATGTTCATGATTTTTCTTCACTGCCTACCATGGATCTGGGACGGGTAGATTCATTCAGTGAATCCAGATTTTCTATTGCATACACACCCATCACTAATACAACCCAACAGATAATGGATAAAGTAGCCTCTGCTTCCTTCCTAGAAGGTAAGTTTTCTAGCAACTTATGAGGAATGTCTGACGTCAATATTTGGTTCATTTACCGCCAATGCATGCATTTGATTTACATTTCAGTTGATAAATCTTGTCAGTTGTAAAATTGTCTAGAGTATGTGATATGTGAACACACTTTCCCTTTATTGTAACATGCCACCACTCAGTATCTAAGTTAAAACTAAATGTATTGCTTGCCAAGCAAGAGGTTTCCACTTGGAGTGCACAGTCTCTCAACAAAGAAACCTGCTGATCTTGCACAGTGTTTGGGGAAGCATCGGATACACAGACTGGTGCACACTGAAAGCAGCAGTGTTTAGGGATATGTTGAGCTGGAGCTCTGAAAGCATTGCCACCAGAATGACACGGTTGCTCTAGGTGTTTGCTTGTTATTATAGGCAAAGCATAACCAGTCTTTTTGCTTTTAAAATTCGATTATGGAAATTCGATCCTCACCTTTTAACACCACAAAGATGCTCTTCCTATATTTGAGGATTCCCCTCAATATCTTGGGTTCCAGAGTTTCACCCTTCAGGGTTAAGATACTCATCAATGAAAAATAACAAGAGAATTATTCTATCAGGATCAATTTCTGTAACAATGTCCTGACATTAGAGGAGAGGCTGCACAGGTAAGAGGTTGTGGTACATTTTGTAAGTCATCAACTTCTCTGGCCTTATTATCACCATATGCAAAATAAGATTAACAATCCTATATTTTTTACAGTTAGATAGAAGAAATAAGACCTAGTGTTTGATAGATCAGTAGGGTGACTAGTTAACAATAATCTGTTTAAAAGTACTATATTTTTTTATAAGTGTTTCTGTTGAGATTAAGAATTCCGGATCAACCTATCTTAAGGAAAAAGAATCCTTCATCTAGTTTAAAGGAGCAGAGTATTAACGCAGGGCAGGAGAGAGGTTTGTCAACAGTTTGTCTCTGCCTCTCGGGTCTATAGTCTTGTGTGCTGGCTTTATTTACAAGTTGGCTCTCCCAGAGACAGTCTGCAGACCCTACCAGATAAGCAACTCCAGTGAAAGCATTACAGATCTTTCCCAATAGTTCACAATTAATTCCAGGATTATATCCATTGGAACAAATGGGTGATTTGGGGTTAGTTTTGGTCTTAGTTAGCTCATTAACTAAGTCTGTGTTCAGGCACTTGTATTTATTAGTACAATTGACCTTTTTGGAGTCTCTATGGCCACAGTTTCCAGGCTATGTTGGATTTTCTTTCCTGTCTGTGCTTCATGGCACACCGCTGCGCCAGCAGGATGTGAGCCATCTCAAACATGCTTTCCCCTCTTATACACTGATGGTGGGAATGTAAATTAGTACAGCCACTATGGAAAGCAGGATAGGTATTTCTCACAAAACTAAAAATAGAAGTACCATATGATCCAGCAATGCCACTCTCGGGTATTTATCCAAAGGAAAAGAAATCAGTATATCAAAGGGATATCTGTATCCCCCTGTTTATTGCAGCACTGCTCACAATAGCAAAGATATGGAATGGACCTAAGTGTCCATCAATGAAGGAATGGATAAAGAAAATGTGGTGTATATACACAATGGAATACTCTTAGGGCACAAAAAACAATGAAATCGAGTAATTTGCAGCAACATGGATGAAACCGGAGGTCCTTAGGTTGAGTGTAATAAGCCAGGCACTGAAACACAAATGTCACATGTTCTCACTCATATGTAGGAGCTAAAAAAGCTGATCTCATGGAGGTAGAGAGTGGAATGATAGATACCAGAGACTGGGAAGGGTGTGTTGGGAGGAGGATAAAGAAAGGTTGGTCAATGGGTACTAACAAACAAGTAAATAGAAGGAATAAGTTGTGTTCATTAGCAGAGCAGGGTGACAATTGTTAACAACACTGAATTGCGTATTTCAAAATGGCTAGAAGTGAGAACTTGAAATGTTCCCAACACACAGAAATGATGAGGTGATGGATACCCCAAATACCCTGATTAGATCATCACACTTTCTATGTAATGCATGTAACAAAATAACACATGTATCCCATAAACACATAAAAACATTACATGTCAATAGAAACAGAAATGATCTTCAATCCACACACCCAAAAAAACATGCGTTCCCATGGCACGTCACCAACTGTCACACTATTGCTTAGCTCTGAATCCGAATGTCTACACTTCATATCTTATCTACTAACACTGAATCCACTTCTGATTAAAGATTATAACCTGATCTTCTCTGTCCACCTAAGGTCCAGTCTCCTAATCTGTCCTGAGACATGTTTGCTCCTGTCCTCTGTTTCAGAGATGTCTTCCTGAGAGCCCCAGAGTCAGGAACTTGTGCTTCTTAACAATACCTTCATTCAAGCCACATGCAATTATGATAATAAATATTCATTCAATGCTACCATGTGCTTTTTCAGAGACTTTATTCTATAGTAATAGAATATTATTTTGCCTCAAGAGATTCTCCTGCCTTGGACTCTCAGAGTGCTGGGATTACAGGGGTGAGCCACGGCGTCCGGCCCTGGAGTAATAGAATATTATTTTGTAATGACAATACTGTTCTATAGTATTCCGTATACTCTGTGTTAATATTCTATAATGATAACAGATATTATTAAGTTTATTTTACAAATATATAAACTGAGTAACAAAAATGAAGTGACTTGCTCATGATGACACAGATTTAAAAAACAGGCTCCAGAATAAAATTCAGTTCTATTAAAATACATGTGGCCTGCTCTTTCCACATTCATCTCCAGCAGTTCCACCCCAATCCAGGACTTTTCTTGTATTCTCTCTCATTCTTTCAGTCTTAATGAAACATCTACATAGTCTTAAACACAGTATCTACTGAAAAGAGAAATTCTTTTAGTGACATCAACATAAGAACGTGACCTATATTTAAAATTTTCACTCTTTTTTAAACTTATTAACCATTCCATCAGGGTTGTTAAAGGAAAATAAATTTTTTTAGCTCTTTTCACCTGATATAAGTCAGTGCCTAATTGCAGTCTAAATATCCATCTATCTATATCAATCTATCTGCCTATCTCTACCATTTTAGATTTATAAGAATGCTAATTCTTCTGTGAATAGTTAAATTGGCTCAGTATATCAAAACATATAAATATAAAATAACTAATTTTCATGTATTTCTTCCGATTGTGTCTAAATGGAACTTTAGAAATATCTCTCCTCAACCTTGTAGTTTACCTGACTTTCTCAAAGTTAATACTTGATTTTGTTTTACTTCCATAAAGAACTCCAGTGAAAGCAATTGAACACAAACTCCTGAAGTTCTGTCTCCTAATAATTGACTAACAATAATATTCCCCTCTTGCAATGGCAGGTAGAGAAGTCTTGGCTGTGCCAGATGAGGAAAGCGTTAAAGAATTGAAAGAAAATTATCCTGACGAAATAGTAACAGTCATCTTTACTAATATGTACTCATATCATTTGAAGTTCTCCATGGGCCACAAAATCCCAACAAAGAAAGAACACAGCGACCATACAGGTAATTTTCCAGTTATAAAATTTCACTATTCTCTATTTCAATGATGTCATAAGCCATATGTGGGAATAGAGGTTAGTATGTCAAATTAGAAAATCCCTGTTTTCCATGGTGATATGGAAATGTCCATATGGCATGCCACACACTTAAAAAATGTGTATTCATTTTTGGGTATACGAACACATTTGATATATGGCTGTTATATACGATTATATACGTGTACTTATACAGACACTTATGTATATGTGTAAATTGCATATGTACACATATATGCACACAGAGATATTAGAGGTAGTATATTATATGGTTATTAAAAGTAAATAAAGTTGTTTATAAATAAAATAGGACAAATTTTCCTTTAAATGTTTACATAAGCTCACCTGACAGGGAAATTCCCAAGGGTACAAAATGAAGAAGGCACCAAATCTAGAGAAGATTATTATCAATGCTATATGATTTTGCAGTCTCGGTAACCAAGAGGTTTGAGTTTTAGTAGCTATGTGGGTACACATGACATCTGGAGTTTGCATGAGATTGAAATTCCTTCCTTAATTTGGAATCTGGAAAGGCTATAGACTTACCTGGTGAAAAAATAAATAAACAAAAGAAAAATCACCTTTTGGCAAAGAAAGAATAAAGAGAAGGTTGTTAGTCATAACTTGGGCTTTCATGATGAAAAGAGAATTTTTCTTTGAGTAAAAGGAAAATTCGGCCTGCTTTTTCCTGGTTTTGGGGTTCTTATTTACCTCACCTGCCTGGTCTGAGAAATCTCAACTACAAAGATAAACAAAGTGATCCTGGGTTGGTCAGGCACCAGGGTGCCTAGCAGGAGAGAGAATAAATCTTCTCAGGAAAAGTGCAACCTTAACTCAAGCCACAAAGATAAAATATCTCTCAATATGTGTTCATAGTCCAATATGAGAAGGCAAGTCACCCTCATTGAGAGCTGGGAGAACCAACAAAGCCAAATACTTCTTTCCCAGTGGAATTATAAAATTGAGACTATAAAATAAACATGTCTAAAATGTTAAAGAATAAGAGAGGGAATCAAAAACACAAGAAAGGAAAAAGATACCATAAAAATAGTATGTGCTAGTAATAATTAGTTGAAAAATGTGTTGTTTAAGATATATAACCCTCTAATGAACTAAATAATAAATAGTAGCAACTAAAAATGTACCTTAGAGAAAAAAAATTTCTAAAAATATGTGATCACTCTTATAGAAAAAATATAACATTTTGTTTTAAAAGACCCAGATAAATGGGAAAATATACCACATTCCTAGAGACTTTTATTCTACAGAGGTTATATTAGTTTTCTTGCTGTGTAACAAATTATCACAAAATTCAGTGGCTTAAAACAATGCCTACTTGCTAGCTCACAGTTCTGTGGGTGAGAAGTTTAGACAACCTCAACTGGGTCTCTGCTTAGGGCTTCAGGAGGCTGAAATAAAAGTGTTGACCAAGCTGAGCTCTTATCTTGAGGTTCTTAGGAAGAATCCATTTTCAAGCTTGTTCATATTGATAGAATTTAGTCCCCTGCAGCTATAGGACTGAGGTTCTTGTTTCTTTGCTGACTGTCAGTGGAGGATTACTCCCAGTAATTATTAGAAATCAAACATATCTCAGCAAATTGAAAAAAAATTGAAATCGTATCATGTATCTTCTCACACTGCAGTGGAACAAAACTAGAAATCAATTATAAGAGGAACCCACAAACTGTATAAAAACATGGAAATGAAGCAATCTGCCATTGAATAATCATTGGATCAATGACAAAATCAAGATGGAAATCAAAAAATATTTATTAATTGAATGGCAATGGTGACACAAGTTATCAAAATCTCTGGGATACAGTAAGAGCAGTGCTATGAGGGAAATTTTTAGCACTAAATGCCTACATCAAAAAGACAGAAAGATCACAAATTGGGAACTTAACGTCACACCTCAGGTAACTAGAAAAACAAGAACAAACCAAACACAAAGCTGGCAGAAGACAAGAAATAACAAATGCTCATGTAATCAAAGAGGTCTTCAGAGTTGATGCTCTTGCGTTTTCTGCGTCTCTGTTTATGCAGCATCTAATAAGGACATATTTTGTCCCCTTCTTGATTATTGCACTTAGTTCTGTCATGTCTTAGCACATTCACCAGAACTTCCACAATTCTGTTAAATAACTTTAGAGATTGTTACTGTTTCCAATGGAAAAACTCTGATGTGTTTTTCTTCCATCACATTTGAGACTATATGATTTTTTTTTGCATGCCAAGTAAATGTTGCATCCATGCAACATTACATGATTTTTAAATTCCACAAAAATTGAGAAATTTTATTTTAAAGTTGAAGATGTGAATAATCTATTGTTAGAATAGGTAGTCAGATATGAGCAAGGGAATGGAAATGGCTCAAACAAACAGCCCTTGAAGAACGGACCTGAGGAAAAAATGAGCCATTAATCTCCCAGCGTTGCACAGGTGCAAAGTGACCTCTCCGCCATTGTAGTTTTGACTCCCCCTTGTGGGAAAAACAGGTGACTATGAGTAAGAACAGAATCAACACTGACCACCCAAGCTTCTTTGACTTCAACAAATAAAAATAGCAACTGCTCAGGGTTCTGGACAGTTGCTCTTTTCAAGCCTGTCCGCTCCCTTTCTTGGGAGTGTACTTTCACTTCTGTGCAAGCCTTTCCTAAGCCTGTCTGCTTTCACTCAGTAAACTTGCCACTATTGCTCAGTGTGTGTGCGTCCTGAAATTCCTTTCTGCAACGTTAGCAAGAACACTTGCACCGTGACGCTATAACCCAGCATCGTAGAAATCTTATTAGTGAAACTCTCATACCTGTGTTACAGACTTGAAGCCTATTCTTCTCTCCTTCCTGAGAGCATAGAATAATTACTATCTGTAGCTATAATCAGAGAGCTAGAGCCAAGGCATTTAAAACCAGGTGTGAGTTCTCCACCTTTCCTTACCTGCTTCTGAAAATGAAGAAGTCATGTATAGCAGTACAACTACCAGTTGGAGGAAACTCCTTTCATCTTGGGATCCTTAGTTTGATGTGAAATAGAGAACCCCAACACTCATACCCAAGACCCAAGACCCATGCTGAATTTGCAGCCGGAGTGAGAAATAAACTTCTACCGTGATAAATCACTGAGATTTAGGGATTGTTTGTCACTGTAGCATATAAGAGACTATCCTGACATACGCATATTTATAAGAAGGTATACATAAGGATTTTTATAGCAGCCCATTTTTATTTGTAATAGTAAAAAGAATAAAGGAACTAACCAAATTATCATTAACAGGAGAATGGATAAAATACATTGACTCACATTCCTACAATGGGACTACATAATGATAAAGAGAAGAAAAACTAAATAAGGCCATTTATACACATTTCAAAATCATAATCTAGAGCAAGTGAGCAAAGTGTAGAATAATAAATATAATGAAATATGTGGAATAGTAGAGTTTAAAACATTTAAATATATCTTTAATACAGTTTAATATTTAATAGACTGGTAGGTTTTCTTCTTAATAAATAAGTCTTTTTCTCTAAAAGACATTCTGATCGACATGATTTAAGTTGTTATGTTTGAGCTTCCATTTGCCTATTGTGTCTGTGTCATATGTTAGAAAAAGCTTTAGTTCAGGGTTTCTCAATCCCTATTAGAGCCTGACGACTTTTGAAAAACAGAAAAAGATATTGTTTTCACAATATAAATAAAAAAAAAGAAGAGATCAACAAAATTCTCGATTGAAAGAGAAGCACAAAAGATGGTGTGAGAAAGCGTGGAGTATAATAATTTAACGCAGAACATTTCCTAAGAAGACTCTGCCTGATTCATTTTGAGAATCATTATTATAATTTACGTTTTCATAGGCTTTAGTCAAAATAGGAACATTTGGGATTTGGGATAATTGTAAAGTCCACTGTTTCCTATAATTAAGACTAAAAAACCCATGATGACGGTATGGTTTCTTTTCTTCACAAAGATCATTGTTATGAAATGAATGAAGATATTAACTGTGAAGTTTCATTATTCTGGGAGAAAGGTTTTGTGGCTCTTCAAGCTGCCATTAATGCCGCCATTATAGAAGTGAGTATGAACTGTTCAATGCAAATTAATATTTAATGAAAATTAACATTAGAGGAATTGAAAGTTTCATGGAAGAAAATATAAGTGGATAGCCCTGTTCTTTCATTTACTCATCCTCATCTTTTCAGCAAAGCTTACTAAAGTTGCCAGATGTCATTGGGATATAGACACAAACAGAAGAAAAATCTGTCCACGGACTCAACCTTGTCAGGAAGCCAGGCACATAACAAGAAAATTATTAGAACAGAAATAGGCTAACATGGAGGGATAAATAAAGTCCTTTAAGTAAATCAGCAAAACCTTCTCTGTCTAGAATACCATGGAAGAATTTCTAATTAAATAACATTTAAACCTGAAGCTTGAGGTGAGGGGTTTATAAAGTAATGTTAGGCAGGGAGGTGACATAACACATAGTAAATTCTGAGAACTGTACGTATCTCAGACTGCCTGGTCTCCGAGCTCTACGTGGGCCAATGACAGGAGACAGAAGTGGAAATTTAGGCTAGCATCAGATCCCAATAGGCCAGGCATGCACTCATAGGCAAACAGATGATTGAAACAAAACAGAGTATGCCATTTACTAATATACAAATTTTGTTTATTGATACTTCTTCAGGTCACAACGAATCATTCAGTGATGGAGGAACTGATGTCAGTTACTGGAAGATGTATGAAGATACATCCCTTCATTGCTCAAGCAGGAGTCATAACAGATATGCTCATTTTCTTCTGCATTATTTCCTTTTCCCCATTCACTTACTATGCATCCGTTAATGTCACAAGAGAGAGAAAAAGGTTGAAGGGTTTGATGGTGATGATGGGTCTTCGAGATTCAGCATTCTGGTGAGTCAAATGTAGCACAAATGAATACACGGAGGAACTCATGAAGACCAGGCATCTTCATTGCACCTTCATTAAAACTTAAATGATGTTCTGTTTCCTTTATACCTCTGAATGGAGTAAATTGCCGTTGGTTTAATGTTTGCCGGTTCACTTGCTTCTCTAAGTGAAAGAACAGTGGGGTTAGGTTTGCTGGGTGATTGTGAAGCAAGGATGATGGAAGACAACCATAGCAAGAGGGTAACAGAAAAGGTGGACGTTGGTGTCTATGCCAGGTGGAAGTGGATTTCAAGAGAGGATAGGATGGAAAGGGAAAAAGAGACCAAGGATCAGGAGCATTTTTGAAACTGAAGAACGTGGCGGGTGTATCTGAGGGAATGAGCAAGCGAAATAGGATTGTGAATGGGGGCTGGGTAGTGTGAATTTAAAATGTCAGAGGTTGAGTAATTCCAAGAATGGACAAGGTTCTGTGTAAGAATTTATGAATGATTGACCTGAAGGGCATGGAGGTGATGTTTGTAGGGAGGAGAAAGGAAATAACAGAGAGGCCAGGGAGCCAGGTGAATTGTGCAAGAAATTGGGAGTCTAGAAGAATTCCTCCCAGGATGAAAATCCTATAAATCAATACTGACCTTTTTATTGAATTAATATTGGAGGGAAATATAGCAGAGCAGTGAAATCTAAAGACTCTAGAGCCCAAAGGCCTGGACTCGAAACAGAGTTACTTAACATCCTTGTGCATTAGGTTCTCTGTCAATAAAATGAGGAAAATAATGCTGTTTCTGCATAAGGCTATTGTGAGAATAAAATGATTTAATATTTGCTAAGTTCTTAAAACATTTCCCAACATATAATAATTGCTATATGTGCTGGCTGGCTAGTATCTTGTTGGTTTTGCAACTGTTTTTGATTTTTAAAATTATTATCATTTTATTATAGCTTTCAAAGAATATTGTAAAACAGGATAAAGAAATTGATGAGGAAAGGAAAGTGAACTATTCTAACACAAAAGAAATGAAATAATGTTTTAGCATTCTAGCTTAACAGAAAGATGAATGGAATTAAAAGCAAGTATGTAGACTATTTGGTGAACACATCCAGAGAAAGATGACAACAGCATTTGAAAAAAGACAGACACACAGAATTACACATAAGGAAGAATTTCTTATCTCCAAGAAAATTTGTGATGCTCTTCACCCTAGAGAGGCTCCAGTGTGGAGAAATGGATCTGAGATTCACTGAGGGGCTACCATGCACTAAGACGGGGTCCTACATAGATATTATCTCATTGAGTCTTCATTTTAGTATTATTTCTAGTGTCCAGAGGTATAAGCAAATAATAGGGTGGTTACAGAGTTTGTCACAAAGTAAGAATGCAACAGACAAACTGTTTGAACCAAAATCTATCAAACTGGAAGTCTTGTTTTGTTTTTGGTTTTTTTCCCACAATTATGTATATGTGTGTGCATTTTTGAAATCAATTTTAGGGGAAAATATTCCTTATTCCTAAAGAACTTTCTAATTCCTGAAGAGCATTCCTAATTCCTAAAGAATTCTGCCCAGAATTTTTACCTTGTATTTATATATCCTTAGAACACTCAATAAACATCTGCTGAATGAGAGAATGAATGAATGAATGAATGATGTTAGAATCTGTTCCAGGTCCTGCTTTTCAATTGAACATGAAATGCTAAAATAACATTTTGTTTCCACATTAGGATTTCCTGGGGTTTGCTCTATGCTGGTTTCATCTTCCTTATGGCCCTTTTCTTGGCACTTGTTATAAAGTCGACCCAGTTTATCATTCTGACGGGCTTCATGGTGGTCTTCACCCTCTTTCTCCTCTATGGATTGTCTTTGGTGAGTTGGTGAATTTAATGTCTCCCAGTCCACCTGACAGCCTAAAAATTAATTAAATGATTACATACCTCTCCCCTTTTTTTCTATCAGCTCTGTTTACATGTAAAAATCTATGGACAGGTACCATTTGATTTGTGGTGTTTTGTGATGCCAATTTTTAATACAATTTGCGGAACAAAGCTTTGTGTATTATATACAAAATCATAACATAATTATAATTTTGTGTATTAAAAATCTGATTTTATTATGCTATTAATAATTTTTAGAGAAATATAAACAAACTAGATCCTCTCTCATTTTAGATAGCTTTGGCTTTCTTAATGAGCATCTTGGTAAAGAAACCTTTCCTCACTGGCCTGGTCGTGTTCCTTCTCACCGTCTTTTGGGGAAGTCTGGGATTCACAGCATTGTACAGATACGTTCCTGCATCCTTGGAGTGGATTTTAAGTTTGCTTAGCCCTTTTGCCTTCATGCTTGGAATGATCCAGGTGAGAGGCAATCTAATTGTTTATCGATGACATTTCTGAAACATCTTTCTTCTTTGGAATTCAGTAGGCTGTAGTCATTTTTACGCTCAGTGTTGTAAGGTTTAAAACCCTAATGAAGACTCTTGTAAGATTATAAAGATGAACTCTTAAAACCTTAAAAGTATTTAGCCCAGCAAAATAAGCCATTCAGAAAGTGAAAAAAATGGAGGATTAATATATAATTCTTTAAAGACAATATAAAATGTTTTCTTAGGCTATTAATTAAATATGGACTTGATGTTACAAATCTAAATTCTAAATAACTGTTTCCACTTCATACTGTTACTTAGTAATTTAAGGTTACACATGACTGTAAAAACCAGACAAGATAATAAAATGAAATTAAAATTTAAAAACATTTTGAAAGTTGATTAGTAAATTATGTTCCTGTTCATAAACTGTCTTTTCTATTTATTTGATTCTTATTTAACTCACTTTGCCTTCCCTCCAATTAAATGGTAATGCCAATCATTAAATATCCATTATTTAGTGCTTAATAAAATGGTTGTTAATTATAAAGAGCTCATTAACTTAAACATTATAGACAAGCCCACTTTTTCCACTGGTTCTCCTTAAACACACCAGTGCCTTTTTCCAAGAGTGTAAATTCTCCTTCATGTAGCCATTTTAAAAATTCACCACACCTTTTGACTATGTCCTATTAAGTGAAAGTTTATCTGAGTTGGAGCTCAAATATCATCATTTCCCATAATTCCCTGCCTCCTACTAACACTCCAATTTCATTTGGAACATATTTTTATCATAGCAATTATTAAAAGTCAGTATAGTTGATCACAAATCCATGCCTTCCAATAGATTTGAGAACCATGAAGTAGGCAATCTCCTTATTTAACTTTCTATTCCCAGTTTGAGGCAAGAAGTAGCCATTTTATTCCTATACTAAACCTAATTGTTTACAGTTTATCATAAACCTAATTTCTCTCAATTAATTACTTTTTAATTTGCAGCTTTTACGTTCAGACTATGATTTGAATTCTAATGCACTTCCTGATTCATCGGTTGGCTCAACTCTCATTATACCAATATATTTCATGTTGGCATTTGATACTTGCCTCTATCTGGCATTGGCGATTTACTTTGAGAAAATTTTTCCAAGTGAGTAGTGTTATGATTAAAATCAAACATCATTTAAATTTATTTCCTAAAATGAATCTCTTAACACATATGCTATTTATATCTTAAGAACTACTTTGTGTATCAACAGGAAGGAGATGAGCAAAGTCGTCACTGCTGGCTGAATTAGTGCTTCGTTTCTTTCTACTTATTAGAACTAAAGCCTGAATTATGTTTATAGAATCACTCACCTTTGTTTGAACTTCACTCTAAGTGCATGGCTTGTTTCTTTTAAAAGTGATGCTTAGAAAGGTAGTTCCTAAATGGATCTGGCAATCATAGCAATTGAGAGCTGCTTTT
This sequence comes from Indri indri, assembly GCA_004363605.1. Taxonomy (NCBI): domain Eukaryota; kingdom Metazoa; phylum Chordata; class Mammalia; order Primates; family Indriidae; genus Indri; species Indri indri. The sequence goes on along the minus strand of RJWJ010030183.1, from coordinate 597 downwards.
GTCTAACTGTTTAGCTAGGTGGTTCTGAGCCCTGGCTGGACATTGGAACCACGTAGAGAACTTTAAAGAAATACTAAGCCCAGTTCAACCTGGAGAGATTATGATTCAATTAATCAGTGGTGGGACCAGGGCATCTATATTTTTAGAAATCTCCCAAGAATTTCACAATAGGGGAAAGTCAGTATGTCATGAATTTTCACTTTTATCAGCATGGAACTTACAAGAATACGAGTTCCACAAAAGCAGGGATCTGTTTTGTTCACAGATAAAACCCAAGCACCCCCACCCCAGTGTCTAATGTACACTAGGGGACTCAGTGAACACTTGTGGCTGAAATGTGGGTTCACTTTTCTCTCCCTTCTTTTATAATCAAAGGCAAGGCCTGAGTGTTTCCCCTCTGCATTTCCTATCCAAGACAGAATGCCAAGGGTCCTCTATTAATAAAGCAGTGAATAAACCCTTGTGGAAGGAAAGAAGGGCAAAGGGTGAGAAGCACAACAGAAAGCAACATCTTAAAGCAGAGAATTGACACTGGTGTGTGTTTTAGATAATCCTTTAAGAATAACTGTCTCTGCCTTTCAGAAGAATCCAGAAAAA
>RJWJ010030182.1:0-20147 GCA_004363605.1 Indri indri | reverse complement strand
CAATGTATGCCTCCCACGTATTGATTTATAACTTTACCTGTAACCCCTGTCTCCCTGAAATGTATAAAACCAAACTGTAACCCAACCTCTGCAAGTCCACTGCTCAAGGCCTCTTGGGCGTGGCTTCGGGTAATGGTCCTCAAATTTGGCCCAGAGTAAATCTCTTTAAAATTATTTTACAGAGTTTGGCCTTTTTTGCGTTGACACTGCTAAGAAGTGGGCTAATAACATTCGAAGGACAAAAGCTAGAAAGGTTTTCTCTCTTTCCAAGTACTTGGCAGCATGTTACATTGTGGTTGTGGTTGTTGGTTGGGTCCTGGGCTTGTTTGTACTTTGCCTCCTTAGTTCAGAAAGGACCATTAATGGCTGGAATGGCCTTAAAATGCAAGAGGTTCACTCAAGCTGCCCTTTTGCTTATTCATTACTTTAAAGGTTGGGATCTTTGTTGAGTCACTTTGGTTCATAGAGATTACCTGGCTCATTTTGTGAAGATTACACTGACATTCTCTCGGTCAACAAATACTTATTGGGTACCTACTTTGAGAAAAATAGGCGCAGTAGGGTGGGAAGTAGGGAAGGAAGGTAACATCTACTAGGTTTCAGTATGTACATGCACTGTGGCCACTTACACTTATTTGATTTGCTTAAGAAGTACACGTCATTATGCGTAGAGGTTTCGGTATGGAAAACTGATTTCTTCATCCATGTCAGCTCCAACTGCCTGTCTTATCACTGTGTTGAGAAGGATTGTAAGGCTGAGCTCAAGCGTAAGGGGAATGAGTGGTGGGACCAACACATAATGTCTGCTGTGAGTGTGAGAGAGGAGAATGGTGACACACATGCTGTGTAAATGTTCATTTCTTCATGAAATTCTTCCTGAATACCAACCACGCACTTAGAACCGTGAAGGCGCATGTGGATGTAAACGCAACACAGGACGATTGAGGCTAATGCCGACGGAGGACCACAAACACATTGTGCAAAAGGAGTGTCGAGTAGTTGCTCTGCAATAGTCAGCGAAGGCATCAAGGAACAGTTGTTACATAAACTGAGCCTGGGGTATCAGTCAAGGTGTGATCAGGGAGGCAGAATCACTGCGAGACTTATAGAACGAGGAATTTATGATAGCAATTAGAATTACATAGTTGTGGGAGGATCTGGGGAAGTCAGGTCCAGAAAGGAAAGCAGGAATATCAGAAATGAAATCCCTAACTAACCCCCCTGAAACACTGGCACTGGTGGATGAGTGGGAGGAGCTCGCAAGGGAAATCTGCGAAGCCTGGGGTATCCAGCTGCTGGGGCGGGACCCCCAAGGGAGCTCAGAGAAGCCTGTAGGAGGCGGTTGGCTCTGCATCTGGTGGGTGGCTGGAGGAGTTGGGGGCCATCAGGACCAGCAGTTGGGAAGAAGAGGTGGTCTCAGAACAGGGGAATGTAATGACCAGTTTGAACCTCTCAGCACCTCTGCTTTTGTCTCTTTTTTTTAAATTTCAGAATATTATAGGGGTACAAACATCTTGGTTACATAAATTGCTTTTGTACTGTTTGAGTCAAAGTTATAAGTGTGCCCAGCACCCAGATAGTGTCCATTGTACCTGTTAGGTGTGAATTTGCTTTTGTCTCTTGCCACGTTTAATCAAGATGTTAACTTTCCAGAACTCTTACAAATTTCTCTTTTGGTTAACTCAAACCTGGACTCACACTAGAAAAGGCATCCTGGAAAATGTGGTTCCAGCTTAGCCAAGTTGACACTGAAACTATCACACCTTGAAAAGTGGGACAAATTTGCACAAGAGAAGAAGGAGTGAACATAGCATGTGGGGAGATCTTATGAGCTAAGGCTCAGGGGTAGAATGAGTACGTTAGTGTTTAGGAAACTGTGGGCACACTGAAGGGCTCATGCTGGAAGAGAGTGGAAGATAAGGTTGGAAGCAAATGTTGGAGTAATTACTTAATTGATTAACTTATTCATTATTTATTTACTGACCACATATTATCTACCAGGCACTGTAGAATATGCTAGGGGTATAGTGATGAATAAAAGAGGCAGATTTTGGAAGGTTTTGATGAATGTTGGACTAAAATGTTTGTTCAGTTTTTCATCTATCTGTTGAGATCTGTCTATCTAACTATAGTAGACTCTTCCATTTGGAACAACTGGTCAGTTGAATTTCTGCCCTTAATTCAACCCACCAACATTTAAGCTCCTTCTCTGTACAAACTCCTTGCAGGCACACTGACATTGTCCTCTCAAACTGTGAGACACGGCTGCACCAGATAATACCGGTTAGAGTAGAAATATTGAGTCACTTCCTTTCCTGCCAATTTTCTAGAGTGGTTTCTGAATTTTTACTCTATGTGCCCACATTTTGTTTTGTACCATGATGTCCTCATTCCAAAGCAAAATTCTTCCATTAGACACTTAAGTGAGCCAAACTATTATAAATCAATACATGCAGATTAAATTGCCCAAACCCCCCAATTTTTGTTGAAACAATTGTTATGTCGGTATTCTATGAAAATGTTGATGTGTAATTCCTATCAGTTTATCTTGAGGAATATGTGAGCTCTTTGCTAGTAAATTGTAGCAGAGCTTAGCATCATGCCTCATGCTGTGCATATGTGATCTCATTTAACCCTCGCAAAAGCTCTAGAAGGTGGGTACTATTATTGGCCCCATTTTGCAGGGAAAGGGAAACGAAACTTAATGAGATTAAGTAATTTTGCCAGGATTATATAACTAGTAAGAGGCTGAACTAGGAGGCAACTTTTTTTTTGTTTTGTTTTTTTGAGACAGAGTCTCACTCTGTTGCCCGGGGTAGAGTGCCGTGGCGTCAGCCTAGCTGACAGCAACCTCAAACTCCTGGACTCAAGTGATCCTTCTGCCTCAGCCTCCCGAGTAGCTGGGACTACAAGCACGTGCCACCATGCTCGGCTAATTTTTTTTTTCTCTCTCTCTCTCTATATATTTTTTTAGTTGTCCAGATAATTTCTTTCTATTTTTTTTAGTAGAGATGGGGGTGTCGCTCTTGTTCAGGCTGGTCTCCAACTCCTGACCTCGAGCGATCCACCCGCCTCGGCCTCCCAGAGTGCTAGGATTACAGGCGTGAGCCACCGCGCCTGGCCTGAAGCAACTCTTCTTAACCACTCCACAGACAATAAAGGAGCAGCCAACTTGGCAACTAGTGCCTTAAAGACTCCTCCAGGTGATTCAGGACGAATACTTTCCAGGCAGGGAAGGTGTCTAAAAAATATCACTCATAGTCTTAATAGATACAACTTGAGAATAAAGCATCTGTAGAAGGAAATCTGCAAAGCAAAGGGAGAACTTTGAAGTGTTTAGGCTGCATGGCAGCGGTGCAAATTGGCATGCAAGCTTTTCCTCTAGACTTCAAGATGCAGGCACCTGTGTGTCAACTCCTCCTTGTGATAACTGGGATAGCTTTGAGCATTGTGCGGTGGGTACTTTTTTCTTCAAAACTAACTCCTGAGCTTGTTGTTGGATAATGTGGATGTGCTGCCATTCCTGTTAAATAAGAAATAAAATGAGGATCTCGTTGCAAGATGTGTGTGCATGTGTACATGAGAAAAAACAACAAATCTTCCCAGAAGAAGAACTGAACCAAAACCAAGAACAACATCTAACCTTTGAAGAGTTTGCCATGGGGTCAGTAGCATTTTCCTTATTTCATTTCTATTTTACCATGCCCTGCTGCCCAGATCCTTACTGAGGTGTTTCTATCAGCTTGACAGACTCTGTATTCCGCAATACAGAACACACTGTCCTCACTCTGCTGCATCTAGTAATAGATTCTACATTAATTTTTAGGGTACCAAGCAGTGTCACATTTCCCCCAGCTTAGAAAGGTAGGCAAAACTGAGGCCTAGAGAGATGAAGGGACTTGCTCAGCTAGTAAATGGCAGAACCAACACCAGTCCACGCTTTTTCTGCTCTGCTTCATAAGTAATGGCCATCCTGGAAAGGAGAGCACCATAGTTATGCCTCAGAGTTTTTCCTCCTTAGTCAGATTTTCACATGCTGACATACATTTTCTTCTGGACCCATTTTAATTAATCTTGGTGTGGGGATTACACGCAGGGGTGGTGTTGCGGGGGAGAGGGTGGACAGGTCTATGACCAAAGCCCAAGGTCTACGACCAATGGGCTTCCTTCTTTACAGCACAGACTATCCAAAACGAATGTGACAAACGGGCAGAATCTCATAAGTATTCCAGCTCTTCACTTCCCTAGTTTGATTACATTGTACTGGCTGGCATTTGGAACTCGGTTCAGGGTGCATATGGTTGAATTATGCAATTTGCTGACATGCAATTAACTGGAGTAGCAACACATTCAATCTAATGGGGGCCAGACAGAGACTGCATAATTCTTGGGAGCACAAGCTGATTATGCCGTTAAGTGATATGCACTTAAGAGAAGTGCACCACATCTATCTGATCCCATTTCTTCCAATAGATTCCTCACGGCACTTTACCCAAGTCTTTCTGCTTTCATGGTCAAACATATTCTAACCTGTGTCTACTTGAAATGAGAACCTTACAATTCATATGTAGATTTGGGATTCATTTCTTCTAAAAATCAATTTTTTAAAATCGTAACTCGAAGATACACAAATGGGTAGGGAAATTGGAAAGGAAATGGGGCGAATCTGGGGTTTGATATGTCTGGGTCTCGGGGTTAGAGAACAACACCTGAACTGTACAATTTAGGATGCTTTGTTTTAGTTTCTTTGGGGGTGGGGATGATGGTTAGGAAGTTGTGTTTCAAATGCAAACGTGAGGTGCATGAAAAGATTTCTTTTTAAAAGCAAAGGCCTTTGTACTCTTATTTTTTTTTAACTTGAAAATGGATATTGTAGAAAGGGGGCCCTTTTACGAGAAACTCCAATTAAATGACATTCATTGAGTACAGCCAGTTTTAAGTTACTCTGATGATGATGGATTGTTAATTTAATTTGGCAGGTTTTACTGTTTGGCTGTATGCTTGCTGCATGCCCCGGATTGACCTGAATCCTTTGAGGGACCCCAAGAAATATAAAATATGGCTGCCTGTCCTCAGCCTCCTTGGGAGGTCATGACCCATGCATGCAAAGTAATCGAGGAACAATGAAACACAGCATATGATTAGGTGTCAAAAATGGTTGTTAAAGAGAGTAAGGGGTAAAAGGAATCAGAGAAGTGGATAACGAACTGGCTAGAGTTTTTCATCACTAGAGGGAGACAGAGGGAGAAGCAAGCGTCAATGCTTCACAATGCTAGATCAATCAAAACAACTCTGGAAAGGCATTACTATCCCCAATTTACAGATGAGGAAACTGAGGCTAAGGATGTTAAGGAAACTGCCTATGCTCCACAGGTAGTAGGAAACAGAATTTAGAAGGCCTGTCTGTCTCCACGATTCCTCCTTGGTAGTGTTCAAGCAAGAGGCTGCGGCAGATGGGCCGTGGAGATTCCGACATCTGCTGGGAGAATTAACTGCCTGACCAACGTGGTCTCGCCCCACCCTGGGGTCCTGTGGTCTGGAGAGATTTCGAGGAGCAGAGAGGAGTTGTGGTCTCAGTTTTAGGGGGAACTCTCTCTTACCTAGCAGAAGAGATACCAGCCTTATAGATGCAGCTTTTCCTGAGCTGAATAACTTTCTGCAAGTTCAACAAAACCAAATGTGGTGACTGAGCAAAGAACAGAGTAACTCAGCATTTGGGACTGGCGCTGTGGGCCAGGAAGAGAGAATGACAAAGATTCACAGAGTCACATAATCATCAAATTCTTTTTCCCTAAAGGAGAACCTGCTTATGGCCTGCCAGGAATAGGGAGCCAGATATGACTGGGACCAGCTGAGACTGAACTGGTCCCTGTCTTAGATTTGTATAAAAAGCACTTTAAGGCTTCCTGTTAACTCAGTGACTTACTCCCCAGGTGTTAGTTTTCTACTGTTGTATAATCAATGATCACAAACTTAGAAGCTTAAAACAACACCTATTCGCTATCTCATGGTTTCTGGGGATCTGTACATGCATGGCTTAGCTGTTCCCCTGCTCAGAATCTCACAAAACTGCAGTCAGGTGCCAGCCAGGACTGCATTCTCATCTAGGGGGAAGATTACTTCCAAGACCATGCAGAAGGTTCACAGAATTCAGTTCCTCGCAGCTGTAGGACTCAAGGCGTCTTCTTTCTTAGGTGTCAGTGTGCTTTTGGAGAGCATTTTATAGTTTGCATATGCTTTTGCAGTCTAAAATTAGCCACAGACATGCTCCTCCTACCCTTAGCTAAGGTTCCACCATCAAACAGTTGCCCAGGCCGGGTGTGGTGGCTCAGGCCTATAATCCTAGCACTTTAGGAGGCCAAGGCAGGAGGATCGCTTGAGGCCAGGAGTTCGAGACCAGCTCGAGTAAAACTGATACCCCATCTCTACAAAAAATTAGCTGGGTGTGGTGGCACGTGCCTGTAGTTCCAGCTACTCGGGAGGCTGAGGCAGGAGGATCACATGAGCCCAGGAGTTTGAGGTTGCAGTGAGCTATGATGACACCACTGCACTGTAGCCCAAGCAACAGAGCAAGACCCTGTCTCAAAACAAAAACAAAAAACAGTTTCCCAAACCAAAATCCTGAAAGTCGCCCTTGATTCCTCTTGATTCCTCAATGCATCTGCAAGTCTTATGGGCCACACCTCCAACATAAATCCTGACTCCACTAACTAGTTTCCATTTCATAGTCACCACCACTGGCCAATCCACCATCATCTGTTACCCAGCCTCCTGCGACAACCTTCTCACTGCCCTCCCCACTTTCCCTCTAGTGCTCCCCAAATCCGTTCTCTGCAGAGCAGCTAGGGAAGTGAGAGACCGTGTCACTCACTCCCTTACTCAAAATCTTCCCACAGCTTCTCATTGTAATTACAATAAAATCCAAACTCGAATCCCCCCATGATCGAGTCCTGTTACTGCTCTGATTTTATCTCGTACCACTCTCCCCGTTGGTCATCATGTTTTGGCCACGCTGGCTTCCTTCCGTTCCTCAAATGTAACGTGACCTTGTCTGCCCATAGTCTTTGCCCTTACTTTTCCCTCCATCGGGAATTCACTGTCCCCAGACCTACGCATGCCTGGCTACATTTCATTATTCAGGTCTCAGGTTAATGTCATCACTTTACAGAGAACGTCCCTGACTACTTCTTCAAAGTAACAACCACCTCTCAACCTAAAATCACCCTTCATTCTATTACTCAATTTCCTTTTTCTTGTAGCACTTATTACTGTCCAAAACTGTCTTCTTCCTTCCCTCCCTGCCCTTCTTCCTTTCCTCCTCCTCCTTCTTCCTCTCTCTCTCTCTCTTTCATTCATTCATTGTCTCTCTCTCTCTCTGTCTCCTTACTTATGCATCTACTTTTTACATGATTATTGTCTTGTCTTCTTTCTGGTATGTAAGCTCCACGGGGGACTTTCAGCACTGTGTCTGGCATATAATAGATGTTGAATAAGAATGTGTGGAATAAATAAATGAACCCTGTAAGGAATGCATTAAAAGGATTAATAATTGCCATTTTAATTAGCAATGTTAGGTCACTTTCCAAAAGTGAAAATTTTGTCCAATGTTTAACTGTGAAATCTCCATGTTTTATACATTTTTGTTTCCCCAACAGTCACTGGTATATAGTCCCAAGGAAGAGGATAAAGAAATGGTTAGTGAGTTGGAATCCTGACTCTGCTGTACAGTGTGTGACCTTGGGCAGTTATTTAGCCTCCCTGAGGCACGATTTCCTCGTATGTAAAATGAGGACAAAAATAGTGCTTGCCTTGCCTTATAGGGTGATGAAAACCACATCAATTAATATAGGTAATGCCTGTAGCTCAATGGTTGACATATATTGAAGGCAATAGGTTTTCTTCATTTTCTTCTTTTACTTTTTTCTAGACATTCAATTAATACTTGAGCTAAATTATTGGCCTTTCTATAGTTTTCAAACTGTTTTAACAAGTCATCTCATTTCTTTTCACTTTCTTTAGTTCCAAGCAGGGCTTCTTTCTCTTTTTTTTGAGACAGAGTCTCGCTCTGTTGCCCAGGCTAGAGTGCTGCGGAGTCAGCCTAGCTCACAGCAACCTCAAACTCCTGGGCTCAAGCAATCCTTCTGCCTCAGCCTCCCGAGTAGCTGGGACTACAGGCATGCGCCACCATGCCCGGCTAATTTTTTCTATATATTTTTGGTTGTCCAATTAATTTATTTCTATTTTTAGTAGAGATGGGGTCTCGCTCTTACTCAGGCTGGTCTCATACTCCTGAGCTCAAACAATCCGCCCACCTTGGCCTCCCAGAGTGCTAGGATTACAGGCGTGAGCCACCGCGCCCGGCCTCGGGCTTCTTTCTTGACTTCAAGCACAAATGTGAGCGGCATTCACTTCCCGAATGATAGCGACCTTGCCTCACTGAGAGGTGCTTACATTCTCCCTTCCAGCCTTCGGTGAGCTCCATGGTCATGGGCTAAGTCTCTGATGAGGGGGATGGAGCTGCCAAGGCTGGATGAGGTTTTGTCTTCAACTGTGAGCACAAACACTTCAGGTCTTAGGCTGTTTCCAGAGAGTCTGGCCCCTTGCTAGATTGTGAGAATCCTTACTGCGCTCTCTTTGGAGTGGAAAGAGCACCCGCTTTCTCCTCTTTTACCCTCTTTCTTCTCTTTTCCCAGTCACTGCCATCTTCTCTCTTCTGCTTCCCCCTCTATGTCAACATGATGCCTGTAATTGAAATCCTTCTGCCTCTGACTCTCTTTGCAAGCCTTCTACCAGAAACAGCAATGGGAAGCAGGGTTGCTGACTGGCAAACAGGAGTCAGACAGGTCCGTGTTCACATTTTTGGTTTGGCTACTTACTAGCTTTGTGACCTTGAGCAAGTTCCTTCATTCTTGGTGCCTCTGTTTCCCCATTGGTAAGATGAGAATAATACAATATTAATAGTATCTACCTCACAGTTTAGTGTTCTTGTGAAGATTTAAGAGACAATCTATGCATATTGAGGAATATTTATGTAGGTACCTAAAAAATACTAGTTTTATCTCCCATCTCCATGTCCCAACCAAATGGCCAGATTTGAATTTCACTTCAAAAATAAGTGTTGAACTGATGCTCATAGTAGCTCTATTCATAATAGTCAAAGATTAGAAGCAACCAACATGTCCAGCAACAGGTGAATGGATAAACTGTGGCCATTGCCTAGACACCCAGTGGAATGCTACTCAGCAATAGAAAGGAATGGAATGAAATATCGATGACTCTCAAAGACATTATGTTGAGTGAAAGAAGTTACACACAAAAGAGTTCATACTGTATGATTCTATTTATATGAAATGTGAGAAACGAAAAATCTTATCTGTGGTGATAGAAAGCAGACCAGTGGTTGCCTGGGGGGTAGGTGCAGGAATTGACTGGTACAGAGGAATGTTTTTGGATGATGGAAATGTTCTGTACCTTGATTATGGTGGTGGTTACACGGGTATACAACTTTGTCAAAACTCATGGATATATATAATTAAAATGACTGCATTTTATTGTATGTAAACTATACCTCAATGAAGTTGATTTAGAGAGATAAGAATCAAGAGAAATGACAATTTGGGTAACCCACACTTGAGAGTGCCTGGTAATAGTGATTTTTCCTTTATTACTTATCATCTATGGAAACAGAAAAAAAAAATTTCTGTTGTACAGATATTCCAGTAAGAGGTATTGGCCACTCCTTGGAGTGAGGAGGAGGAGTTTTGAGTGTAGTGCTGTACTTTCACGGCTTGGGAAGGAGAACGTCTGTTGTGTACCATCAGCTTCGATCCTTCGTCCCAGAGGGTATGGGGTGTGTTATATTACTTTATAAAGCCTTCTCGAGCTCCGCCCATCTTCTTTCACTAGACCCCTATCCCCTTTCATTTTCTTCCTTCCTTTGTAATTCTTTGTCTGCCAAATTCTCTAAGGTTCTGAATCACAGAAAAACAGATCACCTCACATTAATCTGAAAAGCCAGGTTCAAACAGGAAAAGTAAGCAGGAAAATTTCAGGCAATTGTCTTGCGATAATCCAAACTAAACTTCTGCTTTTTACCTTGTTCTCATAGTAATCTGGGTTTCTTAGACTGAATAATTAAGGCTAATTCTTCGGTATTCCTCCTTGTCTGTGCCAGTGGGGAAACATAGGAGTTCCTGAGAGTTTGGAGTTTGTAGGTCAGTAAAAAAAAAAAGTTTACAAAATATGTAAATAGTTTGGAATCGGTTTTAATAAACAAATTTTAAAAAGAAGTTACAAACATTTTATTATAAAAGAGTAAAACAATGTAGAACTATTTAGAGTAAAATATAATATGAAAACTGTCATACCCAGAAATAACTTTGGTGAGTACCTTTCTTGTTTGTTCTTTATATTTTTGTTTCTTACGTTTTTAACAAATATGCCATCCTATATGTGCTGTTATACAACTTGCTTTTTTCAATTTACCAATATGCTTAAAAATCTTTTCATGTTTGTACATATATTAAGTTAAACCATATGAAATTGCTATTTCTTTAGGTCAATAGCAGTAAAGAATTGGCAGTTTCATATGGTTAACCTAACATATCTACCCCAATATTAATGGCTACATAGTATTGCATGGTAAAGTTATACCACAACTTTTTTAACCATTCCCCTATTGATGGACATTTGGATTGTCTTCACTTTATTTTGCTAATACAAACAGAACTGTACTAAAATAGAAATATATATAATGTTAGTATATAATATGTATATATCTTTGCATATATGTGTATATATCTTTGTGTGTGTGTGTGTGTGTGTGTGTGTGTGTGTGTATATATCTTTGTATCTATCTTTGTATATATGTATCAGTATTTCTGTGGAATAGATTGAATAGATTCCTGGACATGTAACTGTGGGTCAAGGGGTTTATATATTTTACGTTTTGATAATTAGTGCCAAAGTGTCCTCTAAAATGACTCTACAATTCATACCCCCAGAGTGTCCTTTCCCCCTCAAAACTCTCAATTATCCGATGGGTAAATTGGTGTTTGAAACATTTTGAAATTAGTTATTTTATTCAGCAAAACACGCAAGAAAGACCTGCATATGCCCAGCTCCGTGCTCAGACTGGGAAGTAAATATGTGCATAATTAATGTGGTCAGTGCCTTCACAGTGTGTATATTTTGACTGGTGAGACAAGACTAACGCATGCACACACACACACACACACACGCACACACACAGTGGCAATGATTTCTTTGTCATAACTACCAGTCATCTCCTGCAAGATTAACTGAAAATACACTGTCTACACTGAATGTCCATTGGAGTCAGACAGAACTGAGTGGCCTTGCCAGTTGCTCCGCCGACTATGTGCATGACCCCGAGTTTCTCTGTAAGTAAAATAGGGATAATAATAGGAGTTTCTTCATGGGGTGGTTGTGAAGATTAAGGTACAGTTCCCGGCACCAAGGAAGAGCTCCATGAATGTCAGCTACTGCCATTGCCTTCATTCCAAGAGCACTTGCCAGCGCCAGGGGCTTATTGTCATCCTTCTTATCATGTGGCATCGAGTGCTGAATACAGAACGTTTCCTATGTGGTACGTCTAGCCCTGAGGAGGTAGGGTCTATTGCCCCCCTCATTTTAGACATTGCATTTCTATTAGTACAACCCGGTTGCTAAGGTTTCTGCTCTAAAGTCATTTTATTCTAAGAACCTTAAACATTCTCCACCAGGAAGATTGCTCATTGCTTTTTCACAAGACACCAATTCTTGATTAAAGAAGGGCCATTTCAATTACTACCAATGTATTTTAGAAAGAAGATGGAAAAGGGAAGCACTGTAGATATTTTTAGCCAAAAATAGAATGGTGCAAAGTTAAGCCAAGGAGATGTTTACCCATAACAGACAAATTTGCTGCATTTATTAGTAATGTTTCAGAAAATACTGTTTTCTTCCAGGTATGTAAATTTTGTGTTCACTATGGTAGCATAAGCAGGTGGGTGGAAAAGTGTCTGGTCCATTATGCATGACCATGAAAGCACTGTAGTCCGTAAACGTACAGCTTCCTTCTCCACTACATTTATTAAATCTGTTCCAATTAATTGCCCATTCGGTGCTCAGGTGGCTGTAGCAACTATTGCTCAACGGAAACTGTGCAGAAAGATCAGAGAAATGTAAACAATTGACATTCTAACAAGAGGGCATTGTCCCCACAGGAAACTCGTTTGGTGCATATAAATCACCTTTGGACGGAGGCATCTCCATCAGCTGCTGAGGAGACCCTGACAACGTGGACAGGTCTGGATTGACAGGCAGCAGCAAGGAAATGCTAAAATGCCACTTAGAAGCAGTGCTGAAACCACTACCGCTCCCTCAGACCCAAGGTTTTCTGTTAGGAGTCCATTGGCATAATTATTTGTCATCAGTAAGTGATGCATAGGCTACTTGGAACAGGCTACCTGTTCTCCCCCAGAGGGTATTAACCTATTTAGGGTCAGTGGATTCCTTTGACTATCTGATGAAAGAAATTTCTAGTTCCTTTCTCCAGAAAAAGAGCCCTGCTCATATACGCCTAGGATTTTGCATATAATCTCTAGGGCCGCTTAGATGCCTCAGACGTACCTGGTTTAAGAACCCTGGTTTGTACTCATATTCTGTTTTCTTCATCCTTCACTCCTAATAGTGTCACTGCTAGTTTTTCCTTCCCATGATGGATGTCTACTGAGTTTTCTTACATTCCACAGATTTGACCCTTCCTTCAAGTCCGGTTCATGTTCACACCTTGGAGTTCTTAGTGCTCTGAACTCCTAGGGCACTTGTAGTTGGCAACACTCAACTTAGTACCCACTTATATCTAAGTCACCCTGTGCCTATCACTAGCATAGCATGTATATATTCATTTATTCAACATATCTTTAATGAGTGCCTACTATGTGCCAGGCATTGTTCCCAGACACTGTTATACTGTATTATAATCAGTATCATACAGTCAACTTGCCGACTTCCCCCGTGGACTGTCTTCTGAGGCAAGGACCAGATCGCCCACCTTGCCGTATCTCTTTCTTGTTCCTTGTTGCCAAGGTCTGATACATAGTACAGAGCCTGGCAATGGAAAAACTCAGTAAATATTTGTTGAATATCTGTTTTCTCTCCATGCCTTCAAATATGCTGTGAAATACTCTTCTTTCTTTTACTGTTTGCAAACAAATTCTTATCAATGTAAACATCACTTCCTTAATAAAGTGTTTGTATTTTTTTTTTTTTTTTCTTTTAGAGACAGGGTCTTGCTCTGTTGCTCAGACTGGAGTGCAGTAGCTGATCACAGCTCACTGTGAGCTGTAACTCCTGGGCTGAAGTGATCCTCCCCCCGCCAGCCTCCTGAGTAGCTGGGACTACAGGCGCACATCACCATGCCAGGTTATTTATTTTTTTTTAATTTAGAGATGAGGTCTCGCTATGTTGCCCAGGCTAGTCTCCAACTGTTGGCCTCAAGCGATCCTCCCACGTCAGCCTCCCACAGTGTTAGAATTACAGGTGTGAGCCACTGTACCTGGCCAGAAATTTTTTTTTTTTACCCCTAGTTGAAGTTAAGTGCCCTCACAAAATGTTTCCAAAATGACTTTGGACTTCCCCTAACACCGTACTTTATTGTACAGTCATCCCTCAGTCTCCTCAGGGGATTGGTTCCAGGAACCCCTTCATATCAAAATTCTTGGATGCTCAAGGTCCTTCTATAAAGTGGTATAGTATTTGCATATCACTGTGCACCTATATACTTTAAATCATCTCTAGATTATTTATAATACCTAATAAAATGTCAATTCTATGTAAATAGTTGTTATACTATATGTTTTATTTGTATCATTTTTTATTGCTATAGTGTTATTTTTTATTGTTTTTTTTTCTCCCAAATATTTTCCATCTGTGGTTGGTTGAATCCATGGCTGCGGAACATGCAGATACAGAGGGCCGACTGTAATTCCTTATTTAATATTTGCATTCATTGCGAGAACATAAACTTCATGGCTATCTTATTCACCTCTGCATACCCAGGGACTAGGACACTGTATAGTCCTTTACTATTCAAAGTGTAGCTCATGGACCAGCAGCATCGGCATCCCCCGAGAGCTTGCTAGAATGTAGAATTTCAGGTTCCAGCCCAGGCCTCCTGAATAGGAATCCCCAGGTGATTTAGAAACACATTAAGGTTTGAAAAGCAGTGGTCTAATACAAATGCATTCCATAAATACATGCCATGTGAATAGGAAGTGTTGAGCTTAACAGCACAGGGCCTCGCTCACAGTAGGCACTCAGTAGTATTTGAGGAATGAATATTGTCTTCCAGTGTCTGCAATCACTGTGTTTTCTTCAACTAGCTTGTGAGCCAAACTCTGGAGGTCAGGGTCATAATTTGGCCTTTGTTCTAATCTTTATGACTTGTAACTCAGCACCGAATGCATGATAAGTATTCAGTAAAGACTCAAAGCCAACTTGGTACTTCGATGTTAAGTAATATATTATCCACCAGACTGGATTCAAGCAAAATAGTTTGAAGTGTGGTGTGTGCGTGAAGTGATCAGGATGTTTCCAGTTGTCCAGAGACCCTCAAGTCTTGATAGCTCTGCTTTTAGTCTCAAGTTTCATTTCCAAAAGGAACAGCCCACATAGGGCAACGAAACAGAGAGGCCAGATTGGTGAGAACTATGATTTCTGGGTTTCACTCTAAGGACACCGTTTGGTTTGAAGAGGCCTAATTATGTCATTTACATAAGCAAAAACAGCAAAGCAGATCCTTCTGAGTCGTATGTTTTAGTATAATTGCCTCTTCCATATTTTCTCAAGGAAAAAACATTTGCTTTTTTGGCATTTGGTCTTAGTATTAGGACAACTTACAGACTGTGGGCAAAGGCTTTGTGAAAATAGCCATATTGATGCATAAGGTTGGTTTTTCTTTTTTAATAGGTGAAAATAAAATTTGGATTCAAAAATTGTATTAGCGCGTTTAGTGAGTACTCTTGATATTTTGGGCAAATGATGCACTCAGTTAAACCCAGCAGATACTTCCTGAGTACCTCCTGAGCTTGGTGCTGCAGATTCAATCTTTGACCTTGAGGAACTCAAGTCTAGAGAGGGAGATTGTATCCCAATTTTTAAAAAACGCGTGTTTATCAGAATGTCAAAATCTAAGAGGTGTGGCAAGAATCTATGTTTCTTTAAAGTTGTGAGATTTTGGAAAGAAGAATCGGAATCTTGCAATCTTTGACCTTTAGATTACAGATCACAAACTTTCCAAAATAGTTTAAAGATTGTCCTTCATTGGAAAGAGTCATGTAGAATAGCAAAGATGACCATCAAACAGTGTCTCTCTGACCCTACCCAGCCTACTCTGTGAGAACACCCACCAACTCAATTCCTTGCTGACAGTTCTGGAAGAACTCAAGGAGATTCTCACCTGTACTCCACCTGCTGGTCCTTGGCTATTTGGTGGTAGCCACCATTTCGGTCCTTCTCTTGTTCCTTGCAATGAATCTTCTTTGGAAACAAAAGCTGGTGTCCTGGGTCATCAAAGACACTCTAGTTACAGGCCCACCAAGGGCCTGTCGCTGTTGCTGGTGCCAGCAGGCGTGTGTGGCCATGCCTTTATCAGCACCTTCACCAATTCCAGGGCTGCCACCCACTCTGCCCACAGATATGGTCGACACCTTTTCTCTCCTTTCCTTCCTTGCCCGTGGCCAAATATCGCTAAAACAAAACCAGAGCACACACCTGAACCTCGTTAGCAATCTGTTCAGGAGCCAAGTAAACAAGGAATTTCTGAGTCACAGGCTTTCTATCCTGCACTTTAGATCTTCTGCTTGCAACCCCATCGGGCAAGAAAGGCCTGACACAAGAAGCCTAATCTTTGGTTCAGGTATCCCAGACTGTGCCCTATTTGGTCTCATTTACCACCCTCCTGGGAGGAATCAACTTAACTCAAAATAAATGTAGAAAAATGTATTGTAATAGGGTGTATGCCTATGTTCCCCTCTCCCCAAAATTAGCCCAGAGAAACACTCCTTTTATTCCTACAGTCAGCTCCAGCCTGCCAAGGAGAAGCAGATTTCCTGAGTCTGTACATTCTAGACTATCTCATTCCCAGCAGGGGTCTGAGCTGTTTGGTTTTACTGCTCACCTTAGAAAAGAGAACAGTCCGATTAGGTCAGGAGGTTAAAAATCCCAACTGTAGGCCCAGCACACAAAGCAGTTAGGACCAAAGGCTTTGGTCGTCAGAGCTGGACTCCAAACCTGACTCTGCCACTTTCTATCTACTCTAAGACCCTGTTCCCTTATCTATAAAATGGGGACATCCTTGTGATAGTGGGGAACATTAAGTCAGATTATGTATACTGTGTTTAACTTAGGTCCCGAATAACGATAATCACTTAATTATTGTTTGCTGTTAATAATAACAAAAACAGCTAAGTGGCTTTTTAAATAGCAAAATATATAGCAATAGTGTTGTAATATCTTCCTGTCTCTAGCTTCTTATTTACTCTCTGCAATCTTTTTTTCATTCAGTTGCTACATTCATCTCTCCAGAACATTTTGATCACATTATTCCCCTACGTGAAAATGCTAGGTGGCTTTTCAGGACTTACACATAATGTCCAAAGTCCTTCCCTTTGATCTGGCCCCAACAAAACATTACCCCCGTTTCTCCACTACTCCTCTTCACACCTCCTCCACTCCAATTAAAATAAACCAACATTCTTCATGTACACCCACATCCTGCGCATCCTTTGTTCTTCTATCCGGAGTCCTGATCTTATCTCTTCTTTGATGCCTGGCTCAAATGCCACCTCCTCCACTGAGACTTCCTCGGCCCACATAGATACCTGCTTGATGGACCTTGGGGTACTTACCCCCTGTCGTCGAGCAGGTGTCCATATACAATTTATACATACATCTCTTCCATCAGGTGATTGAGGATGATATCTGCCTAATTCATCTTGATATTTCTAAACCAGAGTTTTTCAACCTCAGAGCTAGTGACATTTTCAGCCAAATAATTCTTTCTTGGGGTAGGCTGTCATGTGCATTATAAGACATTTAGTAGCATCCCTGGTCTCTACTCATTAGATGCCAGTAGCACCCCCAACCCTCAGCTGTGATCATCAAAAATGTCTCCAGACACTGTCAAATGTCCCCTGGATTGCAAAAATCACCCTAGTTGAGAACCACTGCTCTGGATTCCAAACCACGGAGGTTTGATCATGAATGGTTCTCAGCAAATGCTTATGAAAGGAAGAAAAGAGTTTGGCTTAAGCCCTTTCAAGCTTGAGACAATAGTGGAAGGTACAATTAATGATATTACTTCAGTATCTGGGGATAAAAGAACAGAGCTCCCTTGTGAGCTCAGAACTAGAGGTTGAGATTTGAATGTCACAGCACAGAATCAGCTTACAGGAGTTTACTGTGTTAATGTTAGAAGTCTAGAGTCAGATAGGCGTACACTGGCCCATCGCTGTAAACTGTAACAAGGGGTGAGTATTTTAACCTCTCCGGGCTTCAGTTCTCTCATGATGTAAAATGGGGAGAAGAATTGTAACTCACATAGGGTTGTTGTGAGGGTAAATTAGTGCACGTAAAGTAGTTAGCAGAGAGCCTGGAATGTAGTAAGCACTTAATAATAGTTCAAAGCCATTATTAATATTATGATTAATGATAATGATTCATTTTTAATCCATTCGGAGGTCATGTAAGTGTTATTTCCATTTTATAGATGGGTTGTGGTTAGAATCTGGATCTTCTAATCCCCAACTTTAACTAGATCATATTCATCTGACATAACCCACATGGAGTCTCGTTTACCAGAAGGATCTTCACCTTTTTATTTGGAAGCTGATCGCTAACTGCCTCCAGCAAAAATTCCATTTCAATCGGTAAATACCATCTTCATCTATAACTATCATTGGGAATCTCAATAACCGCTTATTAAGTGCTTTGGGTAAGTAGATGTAGTAGGTATTGGATATAAGACACCTGTGTTGCTAAACCAAAGCACCTGCCTGTTTATAGCTTACTAACTCACAAGCTCAAAGATTCTGTCCCTTAGGCTTTCAAGAAAGGAATTCATAAGTTTAGCAACCAGCTGGCATCAGCTCCAGGCAGCATTTGATTTTTTGGAGAAAGCAGCATGAGCAGCTGCCTTGGCCCAGAGCAGAATCTGGGACAGAAGCTCAGGGACAGGACAGTAGGTAGGTGGGGAAACCGCCTTCCTCCTGCGAGAGCCAGTCTGCTGAGAGCTTCCACGCAGGCCAATGCACTGTAAGGCAACATGGTTCTCTTGCCTTGGAAAATAAACACGAGAGAGGTCAGGAAGATTTATCCCCAAACCAGTTCTATCACCAACAAACTGGTTGACCTGGGAAAAAGACATTTTGCTTCTGTTTACTCATCTGCAAAATGAGGGCATGGGATGAAATTGGTGGTTCTCGATTAGTGCTATGCACACTGGAGGTGGAACACTGGACTAGTCTACATGGTGCGGGATTTTTATAGCAATTACTAGGCATCAAAAAACAACTCATAAGTATACCTGAAAAAAGGTGGTGGTGGGGGGGTGTTTGTTTTTATCAGATTAGGTTTCTGTTGTTTGATAGAGTGGATTATTCAGTGGGCTAGGTTCATCTGTTCATTCATTCATTCAATAGTACTGTCTGAGCACATGTAATGTGCTGGGTCTGTACTGGGACCAGATACTGCCTTTGCCCTCAAACGGGGTTTACATTGAACCTGTGAAATCAATTCCTAGATCGGAGGAGGCGGCATAGTATCTTTCCTCCTCCAAACGTGAATCGCTGTGCTGAATGTGACGACTCTCTTGACCTGGTGATGGAAATTCCTACGTCCCAATCCTCACCACTCTCGGCCCCCATTCCTGTCCGCCAGGAGATGGTAGGGCTAGCTGTCAAGGTGCCCCCAGCCCCCACCCGGTTTCTGCAGGCGCAGAGGTGTCTGGTCTGTTTGCCTTGGGATTCCTGTAGGTGGAGCCAAACCGCCTGGCTGGGAGGCCCGGGCCGCTTCTCCCGGGCGGCCGCCGAGCGGTAGCTTTTCTCTCCCCAGCTCTTTTCCTCTTTCTCCCTCTGTCTTGTGCGGTCTCCCTCAACATCCAAACCAACCGAGTGCGTCTGAGGTGAAATCGTGCCAGACTTGGAGACGGCTGCCAGGTTTCTCTCAAGTCTTGGCTTAACAAAAGAAAGCAAATTACAAAAATGGAAATTTTCAAACTAGCGTTTCAGTGGTATTCAAATTGACGTTTGGGTAGCACGCAGGCACAGACCGCATTCGTGCTATTTTGTGATTAAAATGATACCAAAAATACCTCCTTGCTTTGGTTTTCATCTTCTAAAACGACTTCTTTCCCTCTTCTAATTTCCCCCTTACTTTTGGGAGCGGCAAACCCCTGACCACTGTAGAATTGCTAACATTTGGACCTGCGTATGTTGAAATCTTGCCTCTGTTGACTTTTTTTTTTTTTTTAAAGTTGAACTTTAAAAATGTGTGCACTTTGCAGCCTGGGGAAATACAGATAAAGAAGTTTCTAGGCACTTTACCAGGAAGTTCTGTGTTTTGTGTAAGGAACTACAAGTTCTATGACAGTGCATAAATCGTCCTTACGTTTCATCTTGAGACAAGGAGAAAACCTGAATGTGCGCCTTGCCAGGATGCATGATGTTACCTTGTTCTCTTCTGAGCTTGAATTGTGTACTCTTGTCTCATCCGTTTAAAAAATGGTTTTAAAGTGGCCATTGAGCTGGGTCTTGAATGATTTTCCTTAACGTGAAGTGTGACCATGTCCTTCCCACTTAATCTTTGCGGTTGCTAGACAGGCCCTGTCCCGAGGGGGCTTGTGAGAAAGGTGCTATCATTCCCAGCCCCCGCCTCCATCCCCATCCCAAGACTGCACCATTTCTTTCCTTGGGAGCATTCACTGTCTCCTTCTTGCACAGCTGTGTTTGCAGTGCCCGGAGCCAGGTGGGGGAGCCTTGGAGGTCAAAGCTGCCAACTCCCTCTCTAAGGACTGTCTGAATAGCTATTAAAATTTAAAGATCACATACGTACACACACACACACACACACACACACACACACAC
>RJWJ010030181.1:0-20080 GCA_004363605.1 Indri indri | reverse complement strand
CACAGGTGGCAGCAGGTGCGGAGCTCCAGGTGCCCAGGTCCGAATGCTGGCCTGTCCCCGACCGTGAGCGTTGCCTTGGCTGGGGAAGTCACACCCCTTGCTGTTACTGCGGTCCTCCTTCCCTGCCCCCTTGCTTCCAGAAAGCAATGGAACAAGCAGAGGGTCCTTGGTCCCTCAAGGTCAGGGGGACCATGGAGTTCAACTGTCTCCTCCCGCAGAACCTTCCACCCCGGTCCCCGATGGGGACATTCTCTGGCAGACGACGAACGCGAGGAGGTGGAGAGCAAGATGGAAAAGCCACCCCCAGCTCAGGAGGAGAAAGGCCCCATTTCAAGCTCTTGTCTCTCCAGCAAGAAAACTATTACGGCCAACAAAAAAGCGATAATTAAAGCTATTTATCTGGGAGGATTTGTGAGGGGAGGAGGACAGGGGCTGTAGAAACACTTGTACCAGTGCTGGGCCTCTTATTAAAGTGCCTCCTACTGCCAAATAAAACACGGGCTGTTCACCTTCCAGGGCAAAACATTCCACAGTGGAAGAGAAGAGTTAGGTAAGAGAGAGAAACGAGACCCCCAGCCCACCGCCACCTGCAGGCGGGGAAAAATCAAGGTGCTCTCCTAAGCCCACCTGCCCAGCACCTCTGCTCCGCCTGCTCCACTGTGCCAGGCGCGGGCACAGGGGACCCGGCGGTGCCCAAGAGAGCCAGGCCCTGCCTTCCCACGCTCCGAGTCGACAGTGGGAGGCAGAGACACGATGACAGGAGCTGGTGGGCAGCGCCGGAAGGAAGGGAAGCAGGGAAGCTGATGCGCACGGATCCGGGTGTGATGCAGATTCCAGACGGATCGGGGAGGAGCTGACACCCGAGCCAGGCCCCGCTGCCCCTGCAGTGGCGGCAGTGACCTCGTTTCCAAACTGTGGGCACCAGAAGCTCTCCCTCTGCCCCTGCGTGCCCAAGAGAGGGAGGAGTGACTCTGGGATCACCCAGCAGGGAAGCCAAGAAGGGTAACGGTAAGGAGGATGTGCTTTGGCACGGAGGAGGGCTTGGCTTCAGGGCCGAACTCGCCCTTCTCCAGCCTTGGCCTTAGTCTTCTCATCTGTCTAATGGCGATGGTGACACATCCCAAAGGGTGAAATGACATGACCTACATGGAGGGCCTGGCAGCTGGCCCCAGGGGACTCCCCTGGAACAGTGCTAGGTCAGAGCCTCGGACCCATTGTCTGCCTTCACCCCGACCTCAGGAGCCCCATCTGTAAAATGGGTGTAAAAAGGGGATGAAAAGCCCTCCCTGCAGTGAGGATGCAAGGCAGTGGCAAGCATAGTAAGTGCTTAATAAATGGGAGCAGCCGGTGTTGCCAGCATCAGTGACAGATCAGTTCCTGTCTGGGAAGAGAATCCCAAGCCAGGAATCCTAACCCAGCCTGGTCGCCCTCTCCTGCCGTAACCTAAGAAGGATCCTCCAGCGCTGTCCTCAGAGAAGCAGCTGCTACCACATTCTGCCCAGCCCTGGGGTATCTGAGGACTGGGAGGTCACCTTGGGCTCCTCTGGCCCAGCCCTGCCCTCCCCTAGAGCACCAGACCCAGGAGCCCTGGAGCCCACGGTGGCTGTGTGGCAGCCCATGTCTGGGCGACACTTCCAAAGCAGCAGAGAACCGAAATACCCATTGAATGAATGAATGAATGAATGTGCAGCCAGTTAGAAGAAATAGATTCCGATCTGTGCTCAGGGCAAAGATGGGGGGAGGGGCAGCACACAGGCATTCCCGGGGCTTGCCTAGAAACACAATAAAATGACTTCAGCACCGCCTCTGGAAAGGGAGTCATACTTTTCAATCCGCACCCTCCTCCTCCTTTGTGTGAAAATGTGCATAACTTGAAGCTCCGAGGGGCCGAGGAGAGATTTATGCACGTCTGTGTGCCTGAAAAACCAAAGGTGGCGAGCAGAAGGGAAGAAGAGACTGACTTTTCATGTTACACCCTCCAAGTGGTTCGAATTTCTACCCTGCACATGAAAGATAACCAGACAAAAGGCCATCTCCAAAGGCTGGGGGTGGGGTGGGAGGTGGTCTGGGCCCCCCTACACTCGCCCTTTCACACCCTGCTGGACGGGGAAGGGCAGCGGGACCTGCCTTGAGCCTTTGCTGGAACCGAAACCGAGCTGGACACCGGAGGACGGCCCTGCCTTCTGCAGCCTGGATCTCCCAGAGCAAGCCCCGCACCCACCCCACAGTCCCCAGTGGGTGTGACCAATGTGGGAGGTGGCTGGGCCAGCCCCAGGGCAGCAAGGCTCCCTGGCCTGCATTCCAGAAAGCGGTCACCTGGGAAAGCCCGCTGCCCCCTCCCCCCACCGCCCCAGGGAGGCCACCTGCCCAGCCAGGTGCAGGTACCAGAACCCCAGCTCTGGACTCAGTCACTTCTAGGTTTAAACCCAGGCTCTACCACCTGCGAGGAAGGGACCTTCACCTCCCTACGCGTCAGCTTTATTGTCTGGAAAAATAAAGTAACGTATGGCTCAGAGTGTTGTCACAAGGATGAACATGCCCTGTGCCCAGCCTAAGACCCCCGGAGCACCCAGTAGGGTAGTGTTGGCACAAAAACACCACTATTGGCCCTCCTGTCCCCAGCATGTTCTGGCCCAAGGCAGAGTACAGAGAAGGAGCCCCGGAGAGAATTCTGGAAACAAGGCCATGCTGGGCCCAGGCCAGGGGTCAGGCCCTGTCCCCCAGGTGGCCACCCCTGGTACCCAGCCTTATGGGAGGTCACTCGGGTGTCCAGCCCCAGGCTGAGCACACTCCTCCCGCCATCTCCAAGGCGGCTGACAGAGGGACCGGCCTCAAGCACTGCTGGGGAACATTCCTCATTTTAAGCTCCGCAGGTTACAGGTTAGGTTTTCAGGCCATTTCGGGCCGACCACCAGTCAACGTACAGTGGCCTCCAGGAGGGCGCTGCGGGAGGGCGGGCCCTTCATTTGTTCCACAGCGTTTTGTTTCTTGAAATGAGGGTGGGATGAGCGTGGGTATTGGCGTATTTGCCTTCGTTCCTTTGAAAATATCTCATGAGAACAAACAGCCACCTCGGCCAGCCCAAAAGGCTCGCTCTGGGCTCTGAGGTTGGTGATTTACGGGGTAACCCACCAAGTCAAAAAGTTAAATCTACTTCACGAGTCCCTGAGAATACAGGCTTCCAGGAGGCGGAAAACAACTCTGAAATCACACAGTGACAGGACGCTGGGAGATGTGTGGGCAGGCTTGAGAGGTGGCCACCTGGGTGGGGGACAGTGATGTTCTCCAGGTTTCCCATTGGTACCGTGGGAAGGCCAAGGCCGCTGCTCACCCAACCCCCCACCTCAAGGTCTGATGTCAGGAAACTGGCCACTCAATGCTGGCCCAACAGGGTGACCTCTGGGGTGACCTCGGGCTGGAGAAAGGCCCCTGCACTGGGGACACCCAAACCTCATAAATCATCCAGTAGCTTCGGGAGGTCAGAGGCTTGGGGGGCTCCCCTCAGAGAGCTGGGCCACAAAGGGTGAAGGTTTTCCCCTCTGACCATGACTGCGGTTATGGGGTGTGCGGAAGGGGACCCCAAGAAAAGGCGGCCCAGACAAAGCAAAGGGCTTGGCTTTTCTGGAAAGAACTCTTGGGGCCCCAGTCGGGAGCTATTACATGCAAATGTCTCCTGCATCCATGCTAATCAGCTGCTGCTGCCTGCCCGGGGCTTTGTGAGCTACAAAAGGGACAGCAGATGTGAGCTGGGGTTTCCCGGCCCGGAGAGCCGGAGCTTAGAGGATAATTATGGAGAGGGGGCAAGGCGGGCGCCAGCCCCCTGCTCCACACCCCAGCCGGCTCGCCTGGCCTTTCTTCTCTGCTGAGACTTTGAAGCTGTGATTTATGGGACACCCAGCGACACCCTTAGTGTTTGCCATGCCGAATCTCGGTTAATGCTCCCAGCCACCCTACAGGTCACCCTTAGGTCCATTTTCAAGAGGGGAAACCAAGGTACAGGGTGATGACATGCTCTGAGCGGCTCAGCCTGGGGTCCCAGCAGCTAGTCCAAAGGCAACTCCACGACCTGTGACACACGGCAGGGGCTGGGCCCGCAGCGCCCTGCAAGGACCAGGCAGGCAGGGGGGGCCCTTTGCAGAGGGGACACTTCCACAGGCCTGAAGGCCAGGCTGGAATGAGGCGTGCCAGCGAATAGCAGGAGCAGCCCAGGCAGCTGGCACCCGGGGAGGCTGGGACCCTCCATGCTCTGAGCTGGGGGCCTGCCCTCAGGCCGGCCAAAGGGCCTCAAGCCAAGGACCAGGGGCAGCCTCTGAGGGGAATACCCAGCGGGGGAGACTGCAGCTGGGGTGGGGAGGAGCCGCCCAGGGGCTGCAGCCCAGGTGGTGTCCCTGCCTAGAGCCTATCTTGAAAAGAGGTTTGACCATCCACCCAGAGGAGGAACAGGGGCCCCAAAGAGGGTCTTGGGGCCCCAAAGCTGCAGGAAGGGCCCTGAAATGGCCCCACTGAGGCTCAGAGAGCAGGATGCTCGGGTTAGGGGGGACACCGCCCGCCCCAGGCCCTGCAGCTGCCTCACTAGGTGTGACTCCAGATGTGGCGCAGGCAGGGGTGGGCAGACACCGCCTGACATTGCAAGGAAATCAGCAATGAGGCAGGAATGAGGGGAACCTGGCTTTGGTGACCTCTGGAAGAGGCCACCATGGCCAATGTGGTGACACAGGACAAGGCCCAGAGGGGGCGGGAGGGACAAGCCCTGAGTGGGCACCTCATCCACGCCAGGTGCTTAATCTACTTTTGTGGTACACACTTTTGGAGGAGGCTGAGGCTGGGAGTGGGGGCTGAGTGGGGCCTCAGGGCGAAACCTGGGTTCATAATCTCGACTCTGCCACCTTTCAGCGGCTCAGTTTCCTTGTTTATATCAAAATGAGGGAGTGTGCCGTGGCTCCCTCCCTGTGGTGCCTCCAGGCCCCCCTTCGGGGCTGTGCTGATGGTTAGACCAGTCAATGAACGCAAAGCACTTGGAACAGGGCCCGCCTGCCACGTCACTCGGACCCAGCACTCATTAGTTACGGTCGGGCCTGGCAGCACCGACAGGCAGGGGGAGGGTGGGTGTAAGAGCCAGGCACCCTGTCACCCCCAACCTGGGGGCTCGAGAACTCAGATGCACGAGGGTCCCTCAAGGGCACAGGACAGAAATCTGAAAGCTCCGCCTGCCCTCGCCTTCCCTTCCTGCTCAAGGAAGAATGTGGCAAATTCTCCAGGATGTCCCTCTTGGGTCTGCAAGAGGCCTCCCAATCTGTCTTTGATTATTTATTCGCACACCCCCGGGGGTGGGGGGGAGGGGATGACAAGAGCAGCCCTTTCTCATTAGAGCACTGATTGGCCAGGGGCCTTTTGGTGGCGGTGCTCCCCAGGAGTCGCACACCATGCCCAGTCGCCCAGGCAGGTTACTATACATAAACCATCCCGCGCTTCCATGTGTAAGGCATCCAGTGAGATCGCACGAACCCTGGCCCGGGAACACAATTAGCAGAAGAAAGACCTGCCAACGATCTTAAAGAAAAACAGCTCCAACTGGCTCTTGCCAAGGCTGTGGGTAATGAATCGCTTTAAAGAGATAGACAAAAAAGAGAATAAAAGGGGGTTCTCCCAGCGGGAATTGGGGGGGATGGAGCCCCCCCAAACCAGTCTGGACCTGTTTCCAAGACTGGCCCGCCCAGCAGCAGGGGACCAGCAGATGGGGAAGAAGGGGCCGCACAGCCAAACAAAAAATGACTCAGAGGGGACGACAAGGTCTGCGGCTGGCTTTGGATGGCGGTGCCACAGGACACAACTGTCCAACGCATCAAACAGAACACCTAAGGCCTGGGCACCTGTGTGTGTTGACTAAACAACAATCTCAATAAATAATAAAGAGAATCTCCACCAGACACATGAGGGAATCTTGGAACCCAACTTCCTCAGGCCTGAGTTAGGCCTGGTCTCAACTTCCTTCGTGTATCTAGTTTTCAGGTACCAAAGGTGGCAGGGGATGGCATAGGGCAGTGGTCCCCAACCTTTTTGGCGCCAGGGACTGGTTTCATGGAAGGCAATTTTTCCACGGACAGGGGTTGGGGGGATGGTTTCAGGATGATTCAAGCGCATGACATTTATTGTGCAGTCAAACCTCTCTGCTAATGACAATCTGTACTTGCGGCCGCTCCCCAGCGCTGGCATCACCGCCTCGGCTCCACCTTTGATGGCACTAATGGAGTGTGCTACGACACAGTGTGTGTCGAGCAGGACAACATCTAATGCTCATCAGGCATTAGATTCTCACAAGGAGCTGCAACCTGGATCCCTCGCATGCGCAGTTTACAGTGGGGTTCGTGCTCCTATGAGAATCTAGTGCCTCCACTGATCTGACAGGAGGCGGAGCTTATGCGGTGATGGGGATGGGGAGCAGCTGTAATGACAGATGGAGCTTCCCTCACTCGCCCACCACTCGCCTCCTGCTGTGCGGCCCAGTTCCTAACAGGCCACAGTCCTGGACCTGTCTGAGGCCCGGGCACTGGGGACTGCAGGCACAGGGGACTCCAGATTCTTCGACCAAAAGTCAGAGATGTGCAGTGCCAACAGCAGCAGGGCAGGTGCCGTGGTTTCTCAAGGCAGATGGGGCCCCGCCCTGCACCATCCCTGAGACTGAATCCTGAAGCTCCCCAAGCTGGTCCCCAAAGTCCCCGGAGCAGGTCCAGAGGCTGAAGGGGAATGCTCTGGGACAGATAAACCACTCAGAGGGGAAGGGACTCCCTCTCCTAAGTCACTGGGGACAAGGAGGGTCTAGGGCAGGATTGCCGAGGCCCCTCTGTGCCCCTCCCGTCTCTGTCTTCTGGGGGTTTCATGATCTGCTCCCAGGCCTGGCCGCCTGGGGACACATCTTCTCTTGCAGGCTACAGAGCAGGTTTAGGAGACCAAGATTCCCCTACCCGAGCGTGGGCCGATCCGCAAAACCCCCTCCACAGACAGAAGGAAACTGAAGAGAGATGAACTAGGGTCCCTTGGTCAAGATCACAAGGTCAAGGCCGGGCGCGGTGGCTCACGCCTGTAATCCTAGCACTCTGGGAGGCCGAGGCGGGTGGATCACTCAAGGTCAGGAGTTCGAGACCAGCCTGAGCAAGAATGAGACCCCGTCTCTACTAAAAATAGAAAGAAATTATTTGGACAACTAAAAATCTATATAGAAAAAATTAGCCGGGCATGGTGGCGCATGCCCGTAGTCCCAGCTACTCAGGGGGCTGAGGCAGTAGGATTGCTTGAGCCCAGGAGTTTGAGGTTGCTGTGAGCTAGGCTGACGCCACGGCACTCTACTCCGGGCAACAGAGTGTCTCAAAAAAAAAAAAAAAAAAAAAAAAAAAGATCACAAGGTCAAGACAAGGGAGGGCTCCACAGCGGCTGCAGATCAGGACCCAGAGTGGGCTGCCCCAGCCAGGAGGGAGAAGGGAAGATGGTGCCAGCCAGGGAAGGCCAAGCAGGCCTGGCCTGGCCCTGCCGGAGAGAGACAGGCCCAGGAGAGCAGCAGGGCTGACAGGAGACCCCCTGAAGACCCCGCCACCCACCCACCCATCCTCGTCCCAGCAGTTCCTGCCTTTCCGCCAAGCCGCCAGCCTCTCCCCTCTCCCCCAAGGTCCTGAGGTGCCATTCTCTTTGGGGGTGCTCCTAGGGCCATTTCCCCAGCAGGGGGGAGATTGGGCTTCTTGTCTGCCTTCTCTCTGCTCCCCAAGACTGGGAGTGTACCAGGGGTGGGGACATGTGCAGGGCTGTGTCTGAGGTCCAGGCACGGACGTCACCCTGGCCAAGGCCACCTGTCACAAGCAAAGCCCCTCGATGAACCCTCCTCACCAACAAGGCAGCTGGGATTCAGGGAGACTGAGGCGTTCGCCCACGATCGCCCCATCTCAGGTGTCACTTCCCGCCCTGCCCCTTGCTGGGGCTGCCCCTCCCCCACTTGCCCAGGCTGCCCTTGGCTGTGGGTTCACTCCCAGAGCAGGTCTTCCCTCCCGCTGTGCCAGGCACTATTTTAAGCACTTAGTTCTATCAGCTCACCACTCCCAACAACCTTCTAAGGTAGCTGCTGTCAAGATCTCCATTTGACAGCTAAGGAAACTGAGGCACACAGTCACAGGGATGGTGAGGAGCAGGATGTGACAGATGGCCCCCATCAGCGCTCAGCCTTGAGCCCTGCTGTGCTCTTCTCAGTGGCTTTAATGCCCCACCCCCTCCACCCCCAGAAGCAGGGAAGCCTTCCCTGAACAGCCCCCCAGCCCCGATTAGAGACCCTCCCCCAGCATCCTGAGCCCCTCGGGTAGCGGTTGTTTTCTCCGAGGCACTGATCACTACTGCAAATTAACCAGCTCAAGTCATTGCTGACATAGCGCTTGTCGCACAATGTTTCCAGGCCCACGAATGTGGAACCCTGTGTTTATTTCGGGTGTCACCATATCCCTAGCTCCTAAGACAGTAACTGGCACACAGCAGACGCCCGGTGAATTTTTGCTGACTGTTTAAAGCTGGACGAGTGGCAGCTACCGCACGGAAGAGACAGCGAGTCCCCTCTCCCTGCGTGTCTCGGGCTGAATGAATGAAAGGGCGGGTCTTGGTGGGCTGGGAAAGGTCGGCTTCCCCACCTCTCTGTCTGAAGCTCCACTGCACCAAACCCCTACCGCAGACCTGCCTAGACCCCCTCCCCACCTCAGCCCTCCAGGGGGCTGCTCTCTGAGGTCGCCTGTGCTCTCCTCAGAAATCCAGTGACCAGCGCTCGGCTCTCGCTCTGACCTCTGCAGCAGCAGACAGCACTGACTTCTCCTCCCTCAAAGCTGCCCCCCGCCCCGCCCCCGCATCCTTCACCAGCCGGGGGGCAGCCAATTCACTCCCCAATCTGATGTCAGGGGAGTCCAGGAGCTGTCACCCTTTCAGGGTCACAGATCCCTCTGAGAAGCTGAGTGAAATCAGGGGAGGCTATGCCCAGAAAAATGTGCAGAGACTACACAGCAACACGGTGACCAGTGTGCGGACACTTACCTGGAGCCGGCCACACAGGGCAAAGCATTTTATGTGTGTTCTCTCCCCTCTGTGACAGCCTCCAGGAGGGCGCCACTGTCACCCTGATTTGGAGGCTCATCTGGGGTCACAGCCACTGACTCTTCTCCCTCTACCCTTATGCAACTGTGTTCAATTTTGAGGGGCTCCTGGGAGCCCCCAAGGGCCATCCGCAGACCAGATTAAGAATCTTAGCTCTGCCGGACACAATGGCTCACACCTGTAACCCCCCAGCATTTGGGAGGCCAGAAGTTCAAAACCAGTCTGGCCAACATAGCAAGACCTCATCTCTACAAAAAATTTAAAAATTATCCAGCTGTGGTGGCATGTGCCTGTAGTCCCAGCTACCTAGAATGCTGGGGCAGGAGGATCATTTGAGCCCAGGAGTTCAAGGTTACAGAGAGCTATGACCACACCACTGCATTCCAGCCCGGGCAACAGAGTGAAATCCTGTCTCTCAAAAAAGAATTCTTAGCTCTCTTAGGTGATGGAAGCCGCTCCTGGCCTCAACTCTCCACCTAGAGCAGACAGATGTGGCCAAAATCTCTCCCTCCATCCTGGCCTGGCGTAAGTGGCTATTTCCTGGGATGTCCTGGCAAACTCACCCCCTCCCAGGTTCTCCAGCAGGTACTAGACACTGAGCAGGTTTCTGCAGAAAGAAACCACACCTGCCATGGAAGGTGTCCTGAGCCTCCCTGCCTGCTAAATCCAAGCTGGCGAGAGGTATCCGAAGCCTGGCGATGTCAAAGTCATTGGTGAGTTCACACCACACTCCTGCTTCTGTTCAAAGTCCCTGCCCACCCACCTCGTCTAGACCCCCATGTGGAAAGCCAGTGGTTGGTGACCAGGGGCTGCTCAAGGAGCTGGCCACATTCCATCACAATCTCACATGAGGGTCCCTGTGTACACCTTGGCAGGGTGTGGAGCCCTGTGTGTTTTGGATTACAAACTTTTTGCGTTTTATAAAGGTGACAAGGTACAGATAATGCACATGAGTCCAGGAGTCTTGGCAACATCCGTAACCAAGCAGGTCTTTGCAGCAAAATGGGTGACTAGTCACACTAAATTGGGTACACAGAGACTAGTAAGAGCCCCACATGGTAGCTCAGTCGCATTTTGCCAACGTATGAGTTTGGGTCATGTCTGATTTTGCTGTCAAATGAGTAGCAAAAATAAGTTAGGGTTTCAGAACTTCTGGATTTCCCAATTGCAGATGAGGAGCAGGGGGCCTGGGTAGGACCAGGAAGGGGAGGGGCTGGGGCGGGCACAGCATGAATGGGCAGGGCGGGTCACCAGACTTTCCGCCCACATCTGTATCTGCTCAAGGGGCTCAAACTCAGCCACCTGGAGGGCATGGCTGGGGCCTAATGAGGGCGTGGGGCTGAGGGTAACAGACATCATCTAATAGAGACCTGGAGAAAAATGCTTCTCCCTTTGAAGAAACAAACCAGTGCGAGTAAGCAGGGAGGTAACTCTGGCGACTGGGGCCGTGTGCCCCCTCTGGAGGTGGCACCGCCATCTGGCTCAGCCTTGGGGCCTGTAGACCCAGGGTTGCCAGCCTTTCCAATTTTTCAGACAGACAAAATCAGAATTTGATGTGAAATCACCCAGTTTTGAAAATACTGGCGTCTACATCCATGTGAACTGTGACACACCCTGCAGGCAAGTCGCCCGCTACCCCTGGCCTTTGCCATCTTATCCCTGATGCCCTGGGCAGAATTCACCTTTTGTTCCAGAACGTGACTTCTGAGCTCTGACCTGCTTCCGGAGCAGGCTAAGGTGAAACTGTTCCATTACGTTCTGCGAGCTCCGCAGGCATCCCTCCTTCCTGCCCCGGCAGACCCGGGATGTTGCCTGTGATCTTTACACCCTTTCCCCTTAATCCCGCCGTCTGAAAACCAGGGTGTAATGGCTGGACTCCAGCAGCCAAAATGAACCATGAAGACAAGACCTCACCTTAGGAATGGCAGAAAACCTGAGTCCAAAGACTTCCAGGAGCCTCCACACCAGCCCTGGAGACTGTGCCACCCGTCAACCTCCATCCACACTTTAGCACAAGAGCATGAAAAATCAAATGCCCTCTTGTTTAAGCCTCTGCTACTTTGGGTCTCTGTTATGCACAGATAAACTGGATGCTGATGACCTTTCTGTCGCTGAACCACTTACACAAACAGTTAAGGCAGGCATCCAGCTGCCCTGAGTGCCAGAGCCAGCCCTGCTGCCAGTTGCCCATGTCACTTGGTGGGCTAAGTCCTTTCACCTCTGTTTTTCCACCAGTAAAATGGGATAGGTATCTCTGACCTCAGAGGACCGTTTTTAGGACCAGTCATGGCATACGGCAAGGGCTCCAACCTGCACGTCAATGAGCCCACACAATCTAGAAAGTCTACTCTACTTGGCCTCAGCAAGCAGAACACTTCCCAGTCGAAAAAGAAAGGATTCTGGTTTCTCTTAAAGTTAGCTACAGCCAAGTTTCCCACAGGCCCGGCACACTGGCTCACGCCTATAATCCTGGCACTTCGGGAGGCCGAGGCAGGAGGATCGTTTGAGCCCAGGAGTTCAAGACCAGCCTGGACAACACAGCAAGACCCCGTCTCTACAACATTTTTTTAAAAAATTAGCTGGGTGTGGTGGTATGTGCCTGTAGTCCCAGCTATTGGGAGGCTGAGGTGGAAAGACATCTTGAGCCTGGGAGTTGGAGGTTGCAGTGAGCTGTGATCATGTCACTGCACTCTAGTCTGGGCTGACAGAGTGAGACCCTGTCTCTCAAAAACAAAACAAAACAGTAGGCTCCATTTGGTCCACAAGCCCTGATATAAACCACTGTCCTTTCCCTAGCTGCCCCCAAGGTCAAGCATTCGAGTCCTCCAACACAAGTTTATGCAAAGCCTGGTACACAGTAAACGCTCAATAAATGACAGCAGTCATTAGCAACCTGTAGTTACCACTGAAACACGAACACCCTTCTGGTGTTACTAACTATCTCCATCGTCACACCAGCTTGACACCGAAATGTCCTGAAGGCAGAGCACATAAACTCTTCTGTACCTCCCACCACCGGCTGTCAGGGGGGTCCCAGGTGATGACAGAAGGAAGTCACAAGACCCCCAATTCTGTGACAGCAGGCTGGTTTTCGCCTTCTTTGGACACGGGTTTTTTTCTCGGGGCTTTCTGTCCCCTGACATGCCCCCGACAAGCTGAAATCTAGCCCCTGACAGAGCCCGCCCTGCCGCATGGCTCTTCTTAGCCAATGGGGTGGGAGAGTCTAGAGAAACGGCCACATTGACTCGTGCTGACCAAGAAAGAAAAGTGACACAGTCATCTGCAGAAAGGATGCCACCAGGCTGAGGAACTGAGAGTTTGTTCTGCTCTCTTCCCTGGCCACCCCACAGCGGGTTTCCCCAAGAAGCTGCCTGTTTTCAAGGGGACAGCGGCCTGTGTCCGGGAACTCCAGAGGCTATGCCAAAGCTTCATCGAGCCCTGGGAAGCCCAGCCAAAGGGTCCCCCCGCACCCCGCCCAGGGAAAATGGCCTGGTTCTGGTAGTCGTCATTTGGCAACTCCCATGGACACAGGCCAGGGTGACTTCAAACGGCAAGAAGGGGTGGGGAGGTTACTGTTTGCTGTGCAGTGACCGAGATGGGGCCTTTTGCAGCTGTCATCTTTCCCACTGGAGGGCGTAGACACAGACGTCAAGGACCGAGTTTTAAGTCCCGCTTCCTACATTCCTCTCCTGGCCCTGTTACATCTGGCAAGGTCCTTCTCCCATCTCTAGGGGGACAAGACAGCTGGACAGCCCCACAGCATAAAGGGTCCCCTCCTAGAAAAGCCAGCTCACCTCTATGCCACGCCAATGACTTCGCTGTCCCTAACACCTGTAAAAATATTTACTGTTTTCCAAATGACAGCTACACACTGGACATGCTGTTCCATGTTGCCCAATCGACTTCAACCACGTCCCTGGGCCTTAAGTGACATTATTCCCATTGCAGAGGAGGAAACCGAGGCTGTGTGTAGGTAAGTGTCACTACAGGTGAGGAAATAGGCTCAGGGAGGTGGAATGGCTAGTTCAAGGCCACAGAGCCGGTGACCATCACCAGGCGGACTCCTCGTTCAGGGCCCTCGCCAGCATCCAAAAACGCCTCTGCTCTGCCTCCCAAAGGTGAGGCACCGGGGGACTTGCACGAGTGTCCAGGCCAGCCCTCTCTATGTCCCCACCCACACAAAGGTTCGAATCCCAGGAGGCTGCTAGCACGAGCGACTCGAAACACCCAACCTCACGATGGACAGGTGGGGTGCTGTTGACACCTTGCTTGGGTAAAGTGTTCGGGTGCCAGAAGGGTCCCAGTGGGAAAACAGTGAAGCCGGGGAAGGAAGTACCTCCCAAGAGATGGCCTGAAGCCCCCAGCAGCCTGGTGCACCCCTGAATCGTAAGGGGGAGCTGCCCCTTGGTCCACCCAGCTACCACATTCCCCCTCCCCCTTCCAGTGGCTGGACCATTTCAGACCTTTCCCAGGAGACTGTTCGCCACACTCCGTGCCCAGCAGGCCGGCCCTGCCCTCACTTCCGGGCCCATGCAGCCCCACAGCCCAGCCCCGGGACTTTGCACTCACCCGGGCACATTTCCGAGCAACGCCTCCTCTATTCCCGCTCTGTCCAGGAGGCTCCTGAACGAATGCTGCCTCGCCCTGAGCACTGACCCAGCCACCTCTGAGGCCATCGCCAGCCCATTAGGGAGCAGGTGTTACCTCCAAAGAGGCGTTCATTTATTGAGCAAACCTGTCGTGCCACGTGATCCTGACATCAATCCCATTCTACCGATGAGGAAACTGACACGCAAAGGCCCCCTGCTAGTACGCAAGACTGGCCCACGTAGTGTGACCCAAGAAAGATATGTCCAAGCTGTGACCCTTGGAATCTGTGTGCAGAATTTTATTTGGCAATAGGGTCTTTGTAGATCCAGTTAAGGATCTTAGGATGAGGTCACCCTAGATATACAGTGGGCCCTAAATCCAATGTCTGGTGTCCTTACCGGGAGAAACACACAGACACTAGGGTGAGACAAAGTGAAGACAGAGACAGAGATTGGAGCTTTGCTGCCACAAACCAGGAAACAGCTAGAATGTGTAAGAGGGAAGAAAGGATTCTCTCCTCGGACATCTGGAGGGAGCGTGGCCCTGTCGACACCTTGATTTCAGACTTCTGGCCTCAAACTGAGAAAACGTATAAAACAACATTTCTGTTGTTTTAAGTCATGAAGTTTGCGGTAATATGTTTTGGGAGCCCTGGAAAATGAATACACCCAGCTTTGGTCACCTCCAGAAATGGTGCTCTTAAGCCCAAGCCAATGTTACTTATGCATAAAGGCAAAAAAAAAAAAATTCTTTCAGACCCCTGAAAATATGTATCATCTGAGACTGAGGATCTCTGTTTGAGAAATGTGGACATTCTCCTCTTTAAGAAAGTTTCAGTTACAAATTACCTCTTTTTTTTAATTAAAAAAATTGCTAACCTCCGTATCGTTCCAATTTTAGTATATGTGTTGCCGAAGCGAGCACTACAAATTACCTCTTAAAAGAGAAGTGTTGTCTTTATAACTAGTAATGCTATCAGGATTATTGACAAAACACAAACACAAGATATAAAAATTTTCCAGGAGTAAGGTGATAAGAACACGAGAAATTAGGCATGGGGTATATGGGAACTCTCTGTACTATGTTCCCTAGAAATCTACAAATCTAAAGCTGTTCTAAAACTCTTTTCTAAAAAGTTTTTTTAAAAAAGATACCCAATCTTCCATCTAGCCCATGTTAAAAAAAAAAAAAAAAAAAAAACCGTCCTGGAACTCCTCTAAGGATAAATAAACCTTGGGACCCCAGTTTGAGAAAGGATGCCCTACTTTGTTCTGCCTGCCAAATGAATGGGCTTGCTTGTGATCTGGGGTCCTGCTGAACTTAAGTGTGTCCTGAGCTCTGAAACCCACCTGAGATACCCTTCTTCTGTCCCCTCATCTGGTCCACGAAGACCCCAGCTCTGCCCCAGGAAAAAGATGCGTCACACTTGGGTGACAGCCACAATTCCCTTAGTTCCTGTTTTCAAAGTCGAGGAGCCAGGAGAACCCCACGTGAACCATCTGCTCCCCACGCTTCCCTTTGGATCAGCCCCCTTCCCAAAGTGGCAAACATTCACACGGGGCCAAAGCCAGCAAAGGCCTCCTGAGTGGTTCCCTAGAGCATCAGGCACGAAACCCTGCGAGACAAAGCCGAATGAAATAGAATAGCAAAATGTGCACGAGGAATCTGAGAGTGCAGATAAGAAAAGAAAGAGTAACAAGAGAAAGAAAAAGGATGAACTACAAAGACTCAGAGGGGGCTTGGCAAGCACATTTGTGATTCCCCCCCGCCCTACTGAAATGTCAGTTTTGAAAAGCAGCTTTGGAAAATGTAACCAGCTCCTCTCATGCCCAAAACGAACACAGAAGGAGCGTGGCGTGGCTAGGGAGGTGGCTGTGTTACCTCTTACTTAGGAGCCCGGCACCAGGAAGGGGCCTTATCCCTCCACGTTGCCACAGGGAGCACCTCCTGTTGACTCGCACCATCCCCGAACCGGCCCGATCCCCAGGTCTAGAAGTTTCCCACTCGGGGGTCCTGCACGCCAAGCCCGGCAGCTGGGTGGAACCCGGTCCTCCCGGGCGCTCGAAACTAGGAATCACTTTCCAACTGTCCTTAGCCCTTCCGGGGGTCCCCAGAGATGGCCACGGGCCGCCCACACCCCTCCCTCCTCCCCGCCGAGACGGCCACACCCGCCCCCAGACTCCCACCTCTGGCGCACCCCAGCCCGCTTTCCCTCCCACCGGCCCCCCACGCCCGAATTCCCCTTCGACTCTCGGTCCCCCACTTCCTGCCCTCCCACCCCTCCCCCATCTCAGGCCCCTCACTCCCCATTTCCCGCTTCCCTCCTCACTCAGGGCGCCTCGCCCCTCCGGCCACCACGCACGCCCTCTCTTCCCCTCGCTGTCCCTTGGTAGCGATCCTCCGCACCCCTCATTCTGGGCCCCCAGCTCAGCCCCGGGGATCCCACACCCGGTCCCCACGGCTCGGGGCCCCTCCCCCGCCGGCCCCCCGCCCCGGGCCGGCCTCGTGCGCAGCCCCGCGCGCCGCGCGGCCCTCAGCCCGGCCCCGGGCCCGGCACTCACGGCTGTAGAGGGCGATGCCTGCCGCGTCCGGGCCGGCGCGCACCTCGAGGCGCAGCGCCTGCTGCTCCGCGTGCCGCTGGATCTCGCCGTTCGCGTCGCCGATGGTGAGGAGGCGGGCGCCGGGGAACACGGACACGGCCGTGCAGGGCCCCGCGACGCCCGGCCCCGCCGCCCCCGCGCCGCCCGGGCCCGGCCCTACCGCCGCCGCCGCCGCTGCCATCTTAGATCCGGCTCCAGGCCCCGCCGCCGCCGCCGCGCCCGGGCCCAGGCCGCCGCCGCCGCCGCCGCCGCCGCCGCCGCCGCCGCCGCGCAGGCCGAGGCCGAGGCCGAGCCCGAGCCGGGCAGCGCCGCCTGCCGGCCACGCGTCGCCTCGCCGCCGCCGCCGCGGCCCGGCCCGGTGGCGCAGCGCCCCCTGCCGGCTGCCCTGCGCGAGGGGAGGGAGCGAACGCGCCGGGGGCAGGGCCGGTCCCGCCCCGCGCGAACGGTCTCCGCTTTCTGAGGTGACTCCACCGCCCCAGAACGGCGGGGGCGGGAGCGTGCCTCGGGGGCGGTGCTCGGCTGCAAGGACACGCCCCCGGGAGGCCTGGGACCCGCCCCCAGCCCCGCGCCGCAGCAACGGCCGAGCTTTGTGAGGCGGCGCGGTGGCCCGGAGAGGGCGGGGGCGGGGCTAGGCTGAGCGAACACGTCCTGGGCCCCGCCCCGCGCAAACGTCCGCGCTTTGTGAAGCGATCCCCGGGCTTGCGGGACACTGCGGCGGCTCGGGCACGCCCCTCACGACGGGCTCCGCCCCCGGCCCCGCCCGGCTTTGTGAGGCGGCCGGCAGAGAGGCGGGGCTCAGCCGAGCCAGGCCACGCCCCCACACCTGTCCTGCTCCCTCCCACTGGGACTCGCTTTGTGTGGCGCTCAGCTCTGAGGAGGACTGAGAGAAGGGCGTGGCCAGGGCTTAGAACACGCCCCCAGCCCGTGGCCCCGCCCAGCTATTAAAGCAGTTTGACACCCGCCCCTCCTTTGAGAACAACCTGAACCCGGTTCAAAATCCCCCTCCCTTAGCGCTCAGCCGCCCTCTTCTATTCCTCACCATCTCCGTCACCCCTGCCCCTTCACCCTTAACCCTTGAATGTTTCCTTGGACACAAAAATCCTCGACCCCTCCCCTCTGAGCCCCTCCCTTAGCCCCCCCTTCCCCCAGTTTCTCGCCCCTCCCCCAATGATGGCTGGACAGTGAGTCCAGACAAGCCGTGTCCCTTTTGCCAACACACGCACACACCATCTTCCCTCCGAGTCCCCCCTCCACTGTTCAAGGGCCCCATCCCTTTGGGGGGCCCAAAGGGGCTCTCGGCCACTTCCAGCTACCCCAGCTCTCGCTCTTCCCTGTATGTCATTTACTCCTCTTTAATGTCCCTGTGCCCCCACGTCACCATCATTGCACCTCCTGTACTCCCTAATGTAAGGGCTCTAGCAGAGACCCCACGGAGCACTGCCCTGCTCCCTGCTCCCCGCACCCCCACGGGCCTCCGCAAACACCTCCCTGACTGCAGTTGGGGGGTGCACCTCAAACGTGGTGAATTCACGCACGCCCCCCTCCGCCCAGCCATCCAACAGTTGGACCCCAGAGGTGGCAGGCTTGAAGGGTTACACTCCATAGAGGCCTTGGGAATACATATCAACACGTGCTATAATGAATAACTTAGGCATGTCAGCAGGGCAGACACACAGAAAACACCCTGGGGTAACCTATGCTCAGAAAACCCAGTGGGGAAGAGGCAGGTGCCCAATCTTGTGCCACTGGGGAGTGGGGACTATTTATGGTCCCACTGGGGGGCTGGAAGGGATCCTGACATCTCCTTGTCTGGTAGTCCTGAGGAACTGAAAATCCAAAGTGGGTCTTCCTGCTTTCTCTCTGGCCTCCAGGCCGGCCTATGTCCCCTCTCCCACTCCTCGGTGACGAAAGTCTCGAGGCCAGGGGTCCAGTTCATCGCCTCATTCAATTCCCTGAGAAAGCAGCAGCCTGAGCCCCCCAGCTGGAGGGACCTCGGGCCCTGAAAGGCTGGGAGATGGAGGGGGGGCCCCAATTCTCAGCCTCACTAGCAGGCCCGGAAAGTGCTGAACTCAGGGGGCTCAGGAGAGGATGATGTGGAAGTGGGTCTCTTCCTGGCTCCAGAGTCACTGGGGATGACGGTGGCGCCTGAGCGAGCATCTGGGGTGGCGGAGTCTTCTTCCGAAGTCATTTTCTTTGTCCATGCAAGAAAAAAGAGAGCGAACCAGGTGATCTGGGATTTCAGGATGTAGTGTGTCCCCACTTTCTGAGCCTCAGACTCTCCTAGCCCATCAGGTCTCGTCCTGTCCCCCTCCCACACCCACAAACACCTGCCCTGGCTTCCATTCTCCTGCCCTTCTCTCTGCTGAGTAGGGGACTAGAGAGCCTGGGTTCAAATCCTAGTTCCATCGCTTCCAGGCAGTGTGACCTCAGTTGAGTGACTTAACCCCTCTGTGCCTCAGTTTCCCCTTCTACAAAATGGGGAAAATC
Organism: Indri indri; assembly: GCA_004363605.1. Taxonomy (NCBI): domain Eukaryota; kingdom Metazoa; phylum Chordata; class Mammalia; order Primates; family Indriidae; genus Indri; species Indri indri. The sequence continues at coordinate 1,289 of RJWJ010030181.1, read as the reverse complement.
TTAGTACCCACCTACTGGGATTGCTATGAGGCTTAAAGGAGTAAAAACAGAAAAAGCAACTGGTACATCAGAAGCTCTATGTTAAATGCACATAGCCATTACTATCATCTGCTTCTCGCCTCCCACTCTGGGCTCCCTCAAAACCTTCTTCAAAAGTCTACCCTGGGCCAAGTACAGTGGCTCAGGCCTATAATCCCAGCACTTCTGGGGGCTGAGGTAAGAGGATCACTTGAGGCCAGGAGTTTGAGACCAGCCTGGGCAACATAGCGAGACCCCATCTCTAAAAAAAATACAAAAATTAGCTGATGTGGTGGCATATGCATCTGTAGTCCCAGATACTCAGGAGGCTGAGGCAAGAGGATTGCTTGAACCCAGGAGTTTGAGGTTGTAGTGAGCTATAATAATGCCACCACACTCTGGCCTGGGCAAGAGAGTGACAAGGAGAGATGAACTTTCTAGAACTGAAGCCAGGCGGTCGAGAGCAGGCTGGGTTCCACTCATAGTCCTGCCTCTCCCTAGCTGAGCCACCCTCGTAAAGCCAATTTACTATCCTTGGTGTCCTACTTTGCAAAAAGAAAATTGTCAGTCCCACCTCATAGGGTGTTACAAAGTTGCATATCAGGCCCTCAGCCAGGGCGTGGTAAAAGCTAGAGACACGCCAGCTACTTCATTATCGTCTCAACCAACAGCACAGCTTGTGTAACGCTTCGATGAGAAACTAGAACTGAAAGCAGAGACTCAGATATTCACACACCCGTGTTCACCCCAGCGCCATTCACAATAGGCAAAAGGTGGACGCCACCCAAGTGTCCAGCGACAGATGAATGTCTCAACAAAATGCAGTCTGTCTATACGATGGAATATCATGTAGCCTTTAAAAGGAAGGAAATTCTGACACATGGTACAACATGGATGAACACTGAAGATATTTTATGTTGCTCTAGAGAACGATCTATAAAATCGAAAAAAGAAAAAGAAAAAAAGAAAGGAAGATATTTTATGCTAAGTGAAATAGGGCCAGTCTCACAAGGACAAATGTTGCATGACTCCATTTATATGAAATGTCCAGAATAGGCAAATCCACAGACACAGAAAGTAGAATGCGAGTTACCAGGGGCTGGGGGAAGGAGGAAGGAAGAGTTAGTGTTTAATGGGTACAGAGTTTTATTTTGGGAAGATGAAATATTCGGGAAATGGATGGTGCTGATGGTTGTACAACAACATGAATATATTTAATGACGCTGAACTGTATACTTAAAATCATTAAGATGGGCCTGGTGTGGTGGCTC
>RJWJ010030180.1:0-19907 GCA_004363605.1 Indri indri | reverse complement strand
TCGTCTTGCTTTTCAAAGAAGGGAGGATTGGCAACATTTTAAAAGTTGATAGGCATGAACCGGGACAAAATAAATACATAAGAATAAAAGAGTTGGTGAGACAGAGAACGAGGGGCCCCTCCGGCAGGCGGGGGGTAGATCTGGGCAGAACCAAGGGGTGGGCTTCACGGGGAGGCAGGGTGAGCCCCTCCCGCCCTGCAGGGGACAGAGTGCGGGCTCAGGCGTGCAAGTGCCACTCGGTGTCCGGGCCACGTCTCATCCGACTGCCGCACGTGGAAGCAGGAAGACGCCAGCCGAGGCAGGGGAGGGTGGGGACGCCAGAGGGGACCTGGGACTGTGGCCTCGTGGCCTGGCGACTTCGCCAACCCACGTGGGGTGCAGGGCTATGGTCTGTGAAATACATAGCTGTACATTAGCCCCGCTTTTAATGACAGGGAAAAGGAGTGTTACTTTGTAGCAAATGCGCACGTCTTCAAAAACTCTCCCATTAGAAGACAGCGGCAGCAAAATGCCATGCTAGGTAGACAGAAGGCAAATCCCCTGGAAGTTATTACACGGAGCTCTGTGCAGCCCCGGTTCACGTTTAATAATATGCCTGTAATAAAGCTCATAACCTAAATTTGAAAGCCTTTCGAAAACACTTAGTCAGGTGGCAGTGTAACAGCAATTCTAATTATAAACCACAGGGAGTTATGTAGGGAGATTAATGCATCTCATCAGATACACTTTTTTCAAGCGAGTGCAAACTAGAGCTCCAGTCCACGGACCGTCCGTGGCCTCTTTATGCTGCTCCAAGGCCTGCGTGGTTGGGGGTTTACACACTCATTACGCAGCCTGCACGCAGAAGCACTTCAACGCGTAACGAGCACACGCCGGGATGAATCAGCTGTTGGCACCAACCACCACCGCAGCCATATGCAGCTGATTTTATTTTATTTTTCTGTAGTTCTCCAGCCCACACACTGAATTTTGTTCTTTTTGCCAAGCCGCGCCCCTGTGCTTGGTTGGGAAACAAGACTCAATATTGAGGTTCTGTTTTCACATGGGCAATGCGGTATGATAACAGCGATTTCTGTTCTTTCTGCATTGGGGATTATACTTCTAGGAGCAGAAGACTCGAACATGGGGACGGCCTGAAAGGATGAGGTAATAGAATTACCCAAATGCGTTTGTTCAGGTCCACACTATTTTGAGGAGAATGAAAACGTATGCACCTATAGAATGCATCTTCTTTTTTTTCCAGATTAAAGCGCCTCTCACTATGTCAATTTTCTGCATTCTTGTGAGCAGGAAGCTTTCCCTTCGAGCACCTGTAGCAGAATCCAGGGAACACTTAGCGTCCTCAGTCCTGTGTTTGTGTCCACCTGGGCAGGTGTGCGGTGTGTCTCTGTGGAGTTCATCTACATTTTCCTGAGGGCCGCGTGTCTGGTATTTTACATGTGCCCATTGGCCCCTTGGAAATAGTCTTTTGTGAAGTACTGTTTCAGACTTTCTCCTATTAATACTTTCTAATGTGTTATTTATCTTCTTATTGTTTTGCAAAAATAGTTTGTATCTTTTTGTTGCCCTTCGTTTGTTTTTTCTAGGTTTCAAACATTATCTTTTCCACTATGGCTTGCCTTTTAGTGTTCTTAATAGTGTCTTTTGATGCATGGAAATGCTTAATTCTAACGAATTCTAATTTATCAGTGCTTTTTCGTGCCAACGTGGCCTGGGTTCTGTTTATAAATTGTAACTGTGCTGACATCCTGAATATAGTTTCTTCTGTTAACTTTATTAACTTTCACATGCAATGTATACACTACCTGTTACTTAGTTTTTTTGTTCTATTTTGCGTCCGAGGTCAAGACACTTTTTTTTTCTTATGGATAGCACGGGGTGTCAGTTATCTATTGCCAAAGCAACGCTGCATAGCAAACCACATAAAAGTCAATAAGTCAGTAGAAGAGGAGTTTATCCAGCCCAGGAGGCAGCCATCAGTAACCCGGGGTGGGCGGGGCTGAGGAGTCCTTGCCCTGGGCTGAGGGGCAGGACACCAGGCTGTGCTCCAGAGGACTCTTCCTTCTCTGTGTCTGTTGGTCTAAAGATATGACCAGGACATCTTATTTCTAGTTTGTTAATGTGGAATTTAACGACTCCATTTGTGATCTTGAACCATCATTACACACCCAAGGTAAATCTTACTTAGACTTAATGCCTTATTCTTAATTTTTACATTTCTGAATTTGATGTGCGTGACAGTTAATTTTAAATGTCAGCATGGCTAGGCTGTCGTGTCCGGCTGTTTGGCCAAATGACCGTCTAGATACTGCTTTGAAGGGAGAGACATCGGGAGACAAATCAGGATGAAAAGTCTGGTGACAGTCACCATGATCGTGACTTTTGCCCTAAAATTAAGGAGGGTCCAGTTTTTCCTCCGGTCCTGTCCTAGTGCCGTGGAGTGAGGGATTCATGGTGCTTGGCTCTTTTTGCCAAGGGCGCACGTTTTCTCCCTGGTATTTATGATTGACCCAGAGCAGGAGTGCGACTCAGGTGCCCGCCAGAGGACAGAGAACAGGTGGCTGAGTCTAAAGCTGCAAGAGCATTTCCCCGCCAGAAGACAGGGAGAGCAAAGCCTTACTGAGGGGTGCATCAGCATAAAGCCGTGGTCCTCAAATTTGGGAGCCCCTGGCAGTCAGGCCCAGTTCTCGCATGCTGTGCATGCCTTCGGAATAACACACGGAACATTCTTTGGGCTCCAAAGAATCCAAGAAAAGGATCAGATTAGCTGTGCAGAGAGCATATTATGATATTTGTGTTCAACGTCAGCTTAGCCTTGTACCCATGCTTGTGGCAAAGTAGGGTTCAGGAAAAAGGTCCTTGCTACTTTGTGTAGCAAGGAGTCTCAGTGAGGCGCTAATAGCTTCTTCCTGCTGACCAGCGGCATTTCCACACGTGGTTACAGTGCCTGTCACGTCACCGGAATGCTGAGCAATGATGCCACTGCCTTGGGGGAAACCGGCCCGTTTGGCATCATTGAACTTGCTGGAGTTTGGTCACAAGGAAGATCAGTATCATGTATGGAAAAGTGAGCAGAAATGCTGAAGACAATACATACCCCGGTCCCAGCATGAGCTCTGGGACTTATACCTGCTCTTCCTACGACTCTTCTGTTCCAGCTTCAAGCTGGCATCGGAGTAGCCAACAAACATTTGGGATGTAGACAGAGCGCCCCAAGTTTCACCAGCTAATGAATATAAATATATTATTTTATGTTTCCAATTATACTGACATTTCGAATATCTCTTCCTGAGTTTCTTCACCCTTGATCAAAGTCCAGTCTTTTGCTAGGATTTTACTCAGGGTTAATTCCCATGAGCCCCTGGCATGGGTGTGTCTGGCACCCTCCTGGCCATATCTGCAATCGTGGAGAGGACATGAAGCCCACCAACCCGTATTCCACGTGTCCTGGTGCCGGTCACCAGAGAAAGCTCCTGCCAGGACACTGTCCCTCTTAGCTCCAAGACTGGCCTCTACCTCTCTCGACGGAGGGGCTTGGCCGTCTCTGTGTAAGTCAGGTGGGGGCAAGTGGTTCCTCCTGCTGCTTCTATTCACCCCGAGGGAAATCAGAGCTAAGCCCTAAAGAGTTAAAAAATAGAAATAAAGTGAGTGCACATATACGCAGTTTACTTTGCACACGCTTTGTCAGGGCAAGGAGGGAGCTGTGTGCTGATTCTGCAATCGCCCACTCCCTGGGGAGCTCCAGGGGTGGGGTGGCATCTACTGCCAGTCTAGACGTCCCTTCCCTTACTACGAGCTACGCTTGGGAGGAGTCCACTCCTGACCGTCAGACGTGCGTCTACCATTTTGAACATCAGTGATGGCCAGATCCCAATTCCATTTTTATTTCTGTTGAGAAAGCCTTCGTCCCTTATTCAGGTTAATGTATGTAATTATATACGTGGGAGGGGGCTTGGACGATGCTGGGGGGTCCCCTTCCAGACTCCACATGAGAGCAGAAGACAGTGACCCCAGCCCCACCATGCATCAGCAACTGATTGGAACCTTCCAGACTTCTGCATGTGTTATGTTGAGTTTTTCTTTCTTACTGTTATTAATGCACAACACCTGGGTTTTGCAATTTGCAATTTAAAAAAGGATTTCGTTGCATGTAGTTATCGTCTAAGCGTTTGATTCAGTATTACAAGGAAGGGGCAGTACAGGGGAGTAGGAGCTTAATTGTCAAGGGAAGGTGAGAAAAGGACAGAGGCGAAATGAACATGTGAAGGTCTCTCTGGGTTGCAGGAGGAAAGCAAGAGTGTCCCGACACACTCTGCGAATGAAGCTTTGAAAGCAGCTCTGCTAGAGACACGTGGTGTGAGAACGGAGCCGTGGGTCGTGCAGAGCTCTGGTGGGACCCAGAGAACAAGCTCTACTTTTGTGGCAGCAGGTACCGTCCACTGCGCATCTTTGAGCTTGCACAGCGGTGACAGTGTGTTAGCATCAAGCCTAGTAGAAATAATTCCAGAAACATTGTGTTGTCAATATGTTTAGTGCATTATGTTGGGTAGAACCATCCGCTAATCGATTAGTTTATGTTGCATGAGTGACATCCAATAATTAGAGGACATTAAGTAAAATTAAATAAGGTAGGTCAACTCCAGGGGAAATAAGAGATTCTTTTCTTCTCTTTATAAGTGGCGACTTCATTACTTGGAGAGTCTGACCCGGTGCGAAGTTCTTCCTCCCATCTCCAACTTGCTGATCCGAATTAAAACTCGCGATGCCTGCACAGGCAGCTCTGCTGACGTCGGGTCTCCGGGGCCGAGGCAAGGGGGCGATTATTGTTATGCTGTTCCAGTTAACAGACGAATAAAGCAAAGGTAATTAAAACACCTCCCGAGAGGGAGGAAAGGATGTTGGCCCATGAAAGCCTTTCTCGGGATGCACTTTTCCAATCACAGTTGAAAGCCGTTGGAATCATCGCTGGACGGAGTATCTTCTTTGCAATTCGAATGACAATAGGAACCCTGTCTCGAGTTCCCTTCTTCTGCGATTGTTTTCCAGCACAGGGACACGTGCCAAATATGCCTTCTTTAAGGCCTGTTTCAAAAGTGATCTATTACCGTGATTTTATTCCATAACTTCATCAAAACCGTACAAAATCTTTCTTCTTGGATTTAGGTCACATATATCTCAATTACATGAACATGTTCTTGCTAAAACTTCCAGTATCCATTTTTCTGGCTAAATTGCCTTCATTTTACCAAATGACTCTACGTGTTGGCGTCTGTAGCAGTTGTGTGTTGTCGTCTGTAGCAATTGCGTGTTGTCATGCATTCACACGTGTGTGGTCTCGCGCTGTACCAATGACTCACTTTTTATTAGAACTCACAGTTCTCTGCTCTTTTCCTCACTCCGAGATTGTTCCTTCTACCTCACTTTAAGGAGTTAATTTGCTTTTCTTGGAAACAAGTGAGTACCGAATATGCTGTTTTTCATGCTCGCAGCAATTCCGTGTCTCCTTGCAGCTCTGTTTGTGAAGTTTAATTAATACTTTAATCCCGAGGTGGCTTTTGTTTCACGAGCTGATATCTCAAACCGTTTTAAATGGGTGTAAATGCGCTCGCTTTGTGGGTACACTCAAGTGCCTCTTCTCGCTGTTCTACATGAGACTGACAAATTGAAGACATTATTAGACGAGAAAAAGTAAATAATCGTACTTTTCCTGAGAAATCCAAATGCATTTTCACGTAGCTCTGCAATGCTCACACGCTGCATGTGAAGTGAGCAGAGGGAAAGTGATACCCGTGAGTTATGGTAACATGTTTATTCTACAAGATGATAGGGTATTTTTTTCAAATTTTGTCAGATTTTTTTTCCTCCCTTATTTAGTGCAGGTTTTTTCTTTTAAGTCAGCTAAACCTCACGCCACATTTCCAGTACATTTGATGGCTGTAACAGCATCCCCTTCAGCGACGGGGTTCGCGCCTCTGACACACGACTCAGCTCATGGTGGGTGGAAACCCCAGTTGTGAGAACCTGTGACCAGGGTGGCCCGGGAACCCCCGCCAGAGTCAGCACTCAACATGGGCTCCGTTTCAGCTTTTACGTTTTTTAGTCACATAGACTGTTCTTTCCTTTTCTTTGCCTCCAGCAGGTAAAAGTTTGATCCATCTTGATCCAGAAGTTTCCCCACCCTGCAGTTCACAGCCCTGTCTCTTAATCCCAGGCACCAGAGGGCAACCTAGTTCATCTCATGCACCCAGCGTCTTCCCAATGGGAGCACTGACTTGTCCTGTGATTCTTTCCTTGTCCCTATTTCTAGGCAACATACCGCCCAGCACATGTCATTTCTGTTCCAAAAATTTATGTTTTTTTCTCATTCTTTATTCTACCTTTCTGGAATCATGAACACATTGGCCACACATTTACTATTAAAAGCAGGAAAACCAAATACATTCAACCTCTCCTCTTTTGCTTTTTAAAATTTTCCTACCGATTGGTTGGGAAATTCATTCATTCACATATTTATTCATGTGTTCACCAATCAACCAGTACTTGTTGATCTCATTTTCTGTGCTAAGTGAGCAGGAATTTAACATCCAAACCTGTCACAGGTGAACATACCATGTAGATAGACTGCAATGTGTTTTCCGGGTATGAGTCTGATGTAACCATTTTTTCTCAGATCTAGTCTATCTAATCTACCGTCAAGGAAGATGTGTGCCTTTCTGACTTTTGAGTTCTAAACTTCAGACAGGAATTTATGGAGCACTTGGCTATTTTTGGTTAATCTGGAGTAACGGGACCCCTGCGGAGTGAGAGGGGGATGAAGGTGTCTGGTGCAGAGTGATGTTGGGTACAGACCGAGTTGCTGTAAGCCCAAAGTAAACGGGGAAACTTGAGACATCTCCAGATCCAACCTGGGCCAAAGAAAAGTCCTACTGGTATGTTCCAGGGGCCCAGGGGCCTGAATGCACTCAGGTGACTGTCAGTCGCAAAAGCCCAGACACAGGTGGATGAAGAGCTGGGAATAGGCTTGATGGTTACAAGTAAAACTTTATAAACAACCTTTACTACTTACCGTGAGCATAAAAGTGATGAACAGCTAATAAGACAGCAAAGTGGATTCTAAAACATCAATCGTGGTTGCTTTTTGGGCTGTGCCAACTTGCAGGATTTGAGACCTCATAGAATTAAGCTGTATGTGAGAATCCTGATCCACAAAGGGCTTAGGGATGGATGCCCTGGGGCTGGCTCCAGGGTGCTCACCTGTGTCTTAACAGTCATGTGACAGTGCATGGTGGCCTCACCTCACATGCCCAAGGGCACAGACGCAGGCGCCCTGGAGAATTAACAACCAAGACTGACGGAGTTGGTGCATCACTGTCCTGGCTCCCCGAGCCCAGTGGTCCAGACTGACCTTCACGGTTCTCCAGCCCAGATGGAGGTCCACTCATCACTCCCCCACAGTGGTCACTGGCTCAGGGATGTGCCCAATATCACTCCCCAGCCTTTCCCCACTGTGTCCCAGGTCACGTCCCCATGGAAGGAATGCCCTCCAATCTTTTGTGAGTGTCCACGTCTGAGGGAACCTGAGCTGAGAGAGCCTTTATACTAGATTAATAAGAGTCTATTTCTATTTATATTTTTTGTAGACTGGTCTAAAAATATAGGCTCCCCTGAGTGTTTCCTTCCCTCTGCCATTCTCTCCTGAGTCAATAGCACAGGGTCCTTCCTCATGTTTGCTGTTCTCTCCACATTCCTGCTGTTACGGCTTCATCTTCTCTGGGATAGACTTCCACTAGGAGATGCGTTGCTGACGGGATGGGAATTATCCTGCCGTATCCCCAGGCGTGTCAGAGAAAAAACACAGGGAAGTCCACCAGTGAAGAGAGGAGGGGTCCACAGAAATAGCTGTGGTATTGACCACGGTCAGACAGGAGAAGGAGGACAGGGAGAAAAGTGGAAGAGCCAGCCAGGTCTCAGAATCGAGGAAGCTGCGGGTGACTGAGAGGCAGGCCTTCTCGAGAGAGGTGTCTTCCTCGGCAAGTTGTTCCATGGACACCACCGAAACAGAGGAAATCTGCATAATGTCTTCATTGCAGGCAGCTGGAATGAAGGAGTTAGGGGTAAATACAACCAATAAACAAGGAACAATTTACAGAGTGTGCATTTTTGTTCTGTGTTCTCCACTAGACAGATACATCACACAGCTGAGTGAATTATAAAGGGGTGGTCTCAATTTAGGAGGCAACGTCTTCAAGACTGACTAATTTACTAAGAATAGAGAAACCACCTCCATTCCAAGGAATTAAATTTAATCAATGTTAATCCCTCTCCCTCTTTTTCCTCAGTTTGGGTGGTGTGTTGGTTCCCTGGGACTGCTGTGAAAAATTATCACAAATTGGGTGGCTTGAAACAGCAGAAATCTGTTGTCTCCCAGATCTGGCGGCAGAAGTCCGACATCCAGGGGCTGGCAGAGACACGCTTCCTCTGGGACCGGTGGGGGACCCATCTTTATGTGTAACTCAATCTCTCTCTCATGGTCACCTGACGCTCTCCCCACCTGTCTCTGTCTCTCTACAACCCGCATCTTCTGAGAATACCAGGCACATTGGTTCAGGGTCCTAGTCCTCTCAGGTACGACCTCAACTTAGCTGATTACATCTGCAATGGGCCTTTTGCAAATAAGGACACATCCCAGATACGGGAGGCCAGGGCTTAACTATACCGTTTTTGGAGAGACACAATTCAACCCATGACAGTTGATGAAATAGAAGAAACAGAATAGTTTCTCTGCAAGAAAAGCTCTGTTAACAAGACTACTGCACGAAACATGTGTTTTGACTAATATTTTCCTATTACTCGAACAGCAAACCTGTTTTATTCCATAAAGTATTTTGACAAGTTGTTCAAGTTATTTACCCATTCACATTCAAACTATAGTGTATTTTAAGAGTTATGTTTAAATGGGATTATATTTCACATTCTGAAGTGTAATTTTTTACTTCACAGTTCTGTAAGAATAGAAGCAAATCAAAGTTTATGGAACAGTTTGGGGTATTGAGCTAATTTGCATCATCCATAGACAATGTTGTTTGGTTATTTCCTATTAGGTTGTTTTCTCATCAATTGTATTTTCCCCAAAGTCAAGTTAAAAAATAATTTAAATTTATTCTTATTTGCTCTTCTTACTTTTTCCTTCCCTCCCTCCTGCCTTCACTCTTTCTTTCATTCCTTCTTTTTTTTCTTTCTTTCTTTTTTCTTTGATTACGGTTCTTGCTAGTGAAGAATATTGTTATACTAGTTATCATTGCTATTTTTTTAAGCAATGACAGAATTCTTACATTAGAAAATTTCACATTAAGGAACACAAATTATGCTTTTTCAATACAAAGTTCTTTACTTTTCCAAGAAAAATTGAAGATGTTTCATAAGAGCTTATAGGTTTTGAAATCTGTGTAGACAAGTTTCTCTTGGGAATAGGAAAAAGTTTTCACTGAACTCTGCTATATGCACGCATGTACACAGAGCCTGTGCTGGTTTCTTTATGTTATTAAAGAAAAAATATGACATATTTTGTGAATTAAAAAATAAAATATCTTTACAACTAGAAAGCTTTGCTTTTGAATGTTTGAAAATCTGTACAGTTTATTATTTTTTGCTTTTTATATTGAATTATCAGGTAAATGCTAGTCCTTAAATACCTGTCCAGATTCCCTATATTATTGAATTGAACTAATTGCTTGTTTTTTTAGTATGAAGAAGAAACACTCTTTTTGTTCAAGTTGGCTATAGCGATTATTTCCTGGTATTTGCAGATGACACAGTTCAGGAAGATTTGCAAAGTGCAAACGTATTATGCCCCAGTGACAGTCGTCTGAAACACTCAGCAACAGTGACGAGTCTCTCAAGGTTGTGCTCTACCCAGCTTTTTATGTTGTTTGTAACAACTGTGGTCTCTGACATCTAGTTAATTAAATTTGCCCACAGTGTCTGAATTGGTTGTGCAATTCTTCTAACAATGTAATTTTTAAAGGTGGCAAGAAGAATGGTTAACCTTGGTGAGTCCGGCAGCCTCCGCGGCATGCTATTCAAGATGCCGGGAAGCATTAGAATGTTTGTACAAATAAAGGAAAAGACCCCAGAGGAAGCGTGGGTGTGGAATACTTATGTCTAGGCCATACTTCAAAAATAGGACAGTAAGAGAAACCAAATGATTGCAAAATTACAAAACCCACCCCATACCAGCCGGGGATCTCTCTACATATTAATTTATTACTTTTTTCTAGAGAATTTTTAGGTGATTTTTTTTTCTTACAGTTGTTTGAATGCTTTCTTTGACTCACGTTTTAAAAATGTTCAATATGGATAGGCAGTTTTTCTTATGATTTTATAGAACTCAGGTAATACCTACTATTTCATGATTATTTTCAACATTCCAGGCAAACTAAGAAATGTTTACTGAAGGTAGTGAGTAGAAACTGTGTCAGATTGAAGTGGGATGCAGCTGGCAGCATCCTGAGGCTCGGCAGTGAGACGGTTCACCTGATGACGTGAGTCGAGCAAACAGTTCCTAACGTTACAGTAACAGGTGGATAGAGGAATTTTGGGTGCAGAAGTTAGGCCTGGATATGCCAAACCCACTTTCTACAGATTTCCAATATTACCGTCCCACGCGTGTTTCTGTGATTTCACTGGCCGAGGTCCTACATCTGAAATTTCACCTGCTTACCTGTTCTCAGTCCCACAAGCCCTTTAGCTTGCCCCGGCGTCCAGATCCCGAGCTGCCCCATGGAAGTTACCACCTCGTTATCATTTATTTCTCTGCGTTTCCCTTAGGCTATGTGATTGCCACGTGCAGACAGCGCCGGGCCCTGGGAGCAGGACTGTGGCGGGTCCTTTGGGTGCCAGAGAGGGGGCTGCTCAGGGAGGAGGGGAGACGCACGAGGGGATGGCGGGGGATGAGTTTTTGATTTCAAGGTTAGAAAAGACAACTGTCGTCTGCCGCACCTGCAAGGGAGTGGACTGAAACGGGACGCGAGGCTGAGATTGGGATCGGTTTCCATCCACAACGTGCACAGGAACCATGCACCAGGAGGAGAAGGTGGGTAAGGGTCTTCGGAGAACTTGACTGTTACTCTTGTCCGAATCGCTGGAGAGGCGTGGAGATTTGGGCACAGGTGTGATGAGCTTCTCTTCCATTTTCACAGACCCCTCTGGCTGCCGTGTGGAGAGCAGCCCAGGCGGTGCAGCTGGGGCGCAGGGGTCCCAGAGCATGGGGAAGCCGCGCCGTCCGTCCAGGGGAGGGGGTTGCTGACTTGTGCTGGGCAGTATTGCTGCTCCTGAGGCCTGCAAGGGTCGTGGGAACAGTCTAACTGCTGAGCACAAGGGGTTTCCTGATGGATCGAGTGTGACTGGGAGAACAGGAGAAAAGTCATGAATGCGGGAAAGAGTTTGGCTTGAACAACTGGAAGCGTGGAGTCGTTGCTAAAAACACCCGGAGCGGGGAGGAAGGCAGGTGCACCAGGTGCGGGTGGGGGGTTCACTTGGACGTGTTAAGTTGGAGAAATCGAGTGCACATCGAACGAGGAATCAGTGGGCAGCTGGGTCCACAAGGCTGGGTTTGGGCATCTGGGCAAACCTAACCGAGGACTCAGGCTCTTGGTTAACAACCCAAGTGTGATTTTCAGCCCTGACCACAGGTGACCACACAGACTGTTCTCCCCACTGCAGACAGCGAGTGCTGCCGTGAGGGATTTCGCTTTCACAGCAAGTGCGTGACGGATAAACTTACAAAGATAACAGTTTGCACCTGCTGAAGAACCGTTCCTTAGAGGGGTCAGCTTTCTGGAAGAAGGCAGTTCTGTGGCAGGTCCTGTTGGCTCCGCCTTGACCCTACCACACGGGCACCCAGGCTCGAGCTACCCCTCGGTAACACACTTTGTTGGTTTTTAGAAGTTCTAGAATGTTTCTGACTCTATAATTTTTGGCAGAGACTAAGGAACATTTTAAAGTTGAATTTGCATTATGTATTCACTGCTAATTTGGCACGGACATCAGTAGCTTTGGTGTTGTTTAATGCAGAATGCTATTTACAGAAATTCTGTAAAGTGGCTTCAAATGATGTTTCTTGAGCAATAGGATATGCTGAGGACAAAAAGAAAGAGAAATAGGAAACGCATTCCTTGGGTAAAATTCCAGAAGGGTATCTAATATAAGGGATTTTATTTTAAGAACAATTCCGATACCCATGTGCTATCTCACACACCTGTGTGGCCATCTTTGAAAATTACAGATTGCAAATTTTTTGTCTGTTTGTTTATTTGTTACTAAGGGTGCTGAATGTAAATGATGCACTAAAATATTTCTTTAAATCTGTTAGCTCCCTTAAAGGGCAAAACTTGCCCTGAAATTATTTTCTTGTGTTCAGAGCGATTAACAGAGTATCGGGTATAAAATTGGTGCTTAACACATATTCATAAAATTTTAAGATGTAGAATAACAGTCATGAGAAGGGACACATTTCCCCTGCCCCCACTCCTAGGAGGAAATTTTGCAATTTCTCAGCTCCAAGCACGATGCCAGTTGCAGGGTTTTTGTGGATGTTCTTATCAAGCTGAGGACGTGCTCCTCTGTTTCTGGTTTACTGAGAGTTTTTCATGCAAAGCCGTGAATTTTGTCAAATGCTTTTTCTGCATTTATTGATGTGACTGTGATTTTTCTTAGGTAGCCTGTTGTGGGGTGCATCATGTTAAGTGAATTTTAGGTTTGGAATTTGCCGCACAAACAGGGGAAAGAGTCACTCTGGTTGTGGTGTATAACTCGTTTTATGCATTGTTGAACTTTATTTGCTATTTTTATGTTGAAGACTTTCATATGTATGCTCATAAGAGATTTTGGCCTGCATTTTTCCTCGCTTTCAGTATCTTTATCTGGTTTTCATGTTTGAGTAATGCTGGACTCACAGAATTCGTTAAGAAGTGTTTCTTCAGCTTCTACTTTCCAGAGTATTTGTGGCAGAGAAATAAATACCGACAATCTCAGGAGAGAGAGATGTTCCTGAGGGAGGCAGGAGGATGTAATTCTGCATTGAGGATATGATTTCGGTGAGTCATTCTGTGGGGAAGGTGTCATATCAATGGTGGAGTTAACGGAAAACACCAAACTTTACTTCTGCGCTACAAACTAGGAAAAACAGGAATCCTCCCCCCACCAAAGTCCTTTAAATTGTTTACCAAAGATAGGAAACATATACTGAAATAGTATTAGATTTACTTGGGGGGAAAAAGAAATGAAAAGAATTTTGCACTCTAAATAATGCAAACTTTAATTATTCTACACATGGGATTATTTAGCGCATTGAAAATTTTCTAATAAGCCACTCTAGACTGAACTTTCTATTATGGCATAGTTGAAAGCTAGACCAGGCACGAACTGGTAAGATGACCTAAATATGTGGAAAATCCAATCATCTGTTCCAGGGATGTCCCAAAGAAGGACACAATAGATTTCTTAATGGATACCAAAGACATGCAAATTTCAGAATAGATCTGGGAATTCCATATGGAATAGAGTAAAGTTTGTTTCAAGCAGAGTGATGTCTGATGTTTAGTGACTAGTTACTTTACCATGCAGAACATCATTTCTGTCATAATTTGGCATTTCCAGAAACTTTGCTATGTAACATCTATTGACTGCTCACTATTATAAAATTTCAGACTTATATGGAACCCAGAGACCATCAGCTATCCTGACCTTTTATAGAAAAATGATTGTGTCTAAAACAACGAATATATATTGGCCGGGCATGGTGGCTCACTCCTGTAATCCTAGGACTCTGGGAAGCCAAGGTGGGAGGATCACTTGAGCTCAGGAGTTCAAGACCAGCCTGAGCAAAAGGGAGACCTCGTCTCTACTAAAAATAGAAAAGTTAGCTGGGCATGGTGGTGCATGCCTGTAGTCCCAGCTACTAGGGAGGCTGAGGCAGGAGGCTCCCTTGAGCCCAGGAGTTGGAAGTTGCTGTGAGGTACGATGGCACCACCATATTCTAGCCTGGGTGACAGAGCGAGACTCTGTCTCAACAAAAAACACCCAAAAAATTACAATTAATTATAATAGCAATACTGATAGGTCATTTTCGTATCACATTTACTATCTTACATTACAGTACAATTCCTAATATTTAAAATTTTTAATTCATTCAATCTATAAAACAACCCCGTGAAGTAGGTCCTATTATTGTTCTCATTTTATGAACGAGGAGAAGGGAACATCAAGAGATTCAGTAACTCGCCGAGTTTATAGGCTCGGAGGTGACCTGAGCCGGAACACAGAGGATGAGGCCCCAAGGCTGGAGCTGAAACGAATGCCATATGCTGCCTCCTGCCCCTTCACTACCTGGGCCCGGAAACATGGCCTGGGTGGCCGGAAGTCTTTGCTTTTTTAAAGCAAAAACCAGCAAAGTTACTGTCCCTGCCTCAAACCCGTTTTCATTGATTCTAAAGTTCAACTAACTAAATTCCTACCCCGAACTCTGAAAAGCCTGTTCCTAAGGAGTGAACATTTCTCAAGCCAATTCTTAGAGTTGGGGTCCATGATTTTCCCGCTTCCATTTGTTTCCTTTGAGGAGTCTCGTCCCGAGGATGCCCGAGCCGTGGAGAAAGAAATCCCATCTCCACGCCTTCCGGGCTCTGTGTCACTTTGTCATCTCTCTGTTGGCTTTCCACATGGAGACGTGGCCATTTTCTCCATGTCCTGCGGGTCAAATTGTTATTTTAAGAAGCTTTTCAAAGTGTCTCTTAAGAAAAGACGGCGTTTTATAAGTCCCATATCTGTTTCAAAAATCCATTTCCACTTTAATCACTCCCATAAAAATGGTAATGACCAGACCTCCGCAGACCACAGGAGAGTTGTTAAAACAGTGCCATGAATAATCCCGAAGTCCTTTCTACTTCCTGAGAGCCAGAGATGGTAAAAGATAATAATAATCTAACACCTCTCCCGGTATTAGCTGGCTCCGTAAGAAGCTGTCCTGTCACAAGAGCGGTTGCTTCTTCGGTGGCGCTGGGGGGAAGAACACGCACAGCCAGCTGCAGGATGGTCTCACTGTCCTGCCGGCCACCGCGGGTCAGGTCTGCGGGGACGTAACGGGTGAGCCATTCTCATTTCCTTAACAAACCCACCAAATAAACACTCGTTTGCATTTCAGTTGGTGATTAAGTAAAATAAAATTTAATAGATGCCATTCTGCTTGCGTTATCTTAATTTTTACAACTAAAAATAGTGGATTAAGTGGCAACACACTGGTTCTTTGGGTTTTATATGAAAAGCACAGGTTTCTAAGAAATAAAAACTGGGTTTTCTTCGCATGGATTTCTGTTCCACAACTTTTGTAATTTAAAGGTATCTATAGCACTTATGATCTTGGTTAAGAGTCTCACCTTTTGTTGGTGAATTTCAAAAATGTATCTCTTTGGAATTCAGATTATTTCAAAGCAGTGGTGTAGAATTAAAGAATGAGTTTAAAGTAATTATAATGGGAAAATGGATGGAAAAAAAGGAAAGAAAATAAAACACAGAAAAGACGTTAATGCCGCCTTTGGATTTGTTCATGCACTGGCCGAGGGACCCTAAATGGTGTATCTAATTAAAGCGTTTGGACACAACATTCTTAATTTTTTCTTTGTCTCAGTAGAGACTTGTGCTAGCTGAGTGTCATGGAAAAGCTGTGCCGCCTGGACCCTGGGCTCGGAAAGCCGTGGGGCCGACTTTTCTCCCCGGCTCCATTTCTGTTGCTGAGTTACTTCGGGTCATTGGCAGAGCCTGCGGGTCCTCAGCCAGCTACTGGGGACATGCCTCATTGTTCCTGTGTACTCCCAGCCTCGGTGGCTCCGGCTGCTCACAGACATCCCCAGCTCTCCCCGGAGCTGCCCTGTCTGCAAACTGAGGGGGATGCTGGCAAGTTCCAGGCAGCCCTTGGCCAAGGACAGGTGCAGGAGGATGGAAGACAGACTGGATCTTTTACCTGTGGTTGAGACAAACTCTGAGGCAGTTTATACACAGAGGGTCCCGCACAGTCAGACTAAAGCTGTCCTCGGTGGGGACTTGGTCTCTAACTGCAGCCTGCTTGGGTCCCTCCCCTTCTCTGCCCCCTCCCCTCCCCCATTCCTGCGTTTCCCCAGGAATCCCTGCTTAATCAATCACGTGAACGCCTCCTTAATCAATCAATCACGTGCACCTGGGCTCTGCTCCGAGAGCCTGGCCCAAGACACAGGCTGGTCTTAGTGCGGCAATTTCCCCACCCAGGGCAGGGAACCAAGCAATGCTTCCTTGGACTCACCTCTCAGACCTGAGCTTTTATTTAAAATAAGGTCGTCTGGTAAAACAGACACATGATCGAAGGGCAGTATCTAAGACTGAAGAGGGATCCCCAGAGACGCCCGTCTTGAGCTACAAGTGATCTTGGGGATCAATCATCTGTCCCGGTTCTTCCGTCGCATCAGCGAGCTGCGGGTGTGGGACTTGAGTCACTGCACAACCGTGAGATGCAGTCGTGAAACTCAAACTGGAGTCTTCTGGCACTTAAAGTTCTTCCTCCTTCTGAGCAAGTTGCTTCATGAGCAAGCACTCCGTTATCGCAGCCTAAAACTCACAATCGCAATAATGGTTTTAGAGGAAAGTCTTCTATCCTGACATTCATATTTCATCACGTAATAGAGACACTCAGGGAGCTTCCGCGTTGCTGGACAAATCCGAAGACCAGCTGAGCCTGGAGGCTACTAAGGTGGAAAATGAAAGGAAACTCCAGTCTCCGTCTGCTGCTCCTGAGGTAGGTGCCCCATTTCACCAAGATCACTGGCTTTGTTCACTAGCGTACTCTCAATTTAAAGAATATAAAAAATAAAAAATAAAATGTAAAGAATATATACATGTAATATATATAGTAAATAATATGCATATAAAAATTGTTGAGAAATAACCTCTAATTCTCAGGACTAAATAAATGTCTTATATGGTAGCAAATTTTTAAAGATCTCCTTGAAAGATGCAAACTACCATTTCTCCTCCCCACAGCGATTCCAGGTGTATCGTTTCAGCCACGGTGTAACTTTTCTGAAGACTCACCCATGCTTTTTTTTTTTGAAACAGAGTCTCTTTCTGTCATCCTGCCAAGAGTATTGTGGCATCATCACAGCTCACGGCAACCTCCAACTCCTGGGCTCCAACAATCCTCCTGCCTCAGCCTCCCCAGTAGCTGGGACTGCAGGTGCCAACCCACCTGGCTCCTATATTTATTTTTAAAATAAATTTTTCCTTAGATTATGAAGTAAAATTGGTGGGTCAGTCAACTGTCCCTTTGCACAAAAACAAGCTTCCTGGTGCTGCCCGGCCACTGTCCAGGACTGGGAAGGTGACTGCATCTGGTACAGGAAGGTGACTGCCATCCACTGTGAGACACCTGAGGACTCAGTAGGGAGCAGACTTCTCGGCCAGTGGACGTCACCCTGGCCACTGGAACAGACCGCATGGAATAAGACCTCCCATATTCACTGCATTTTCATTTACCTTGGAGATTAACTTAAATACATATGCAAGCATTAGTGGGGTTATTTCCAGTAAGAGGTGCCGCTGAAAGACACACTACTTTATTCCGCTAACCATCCTTCAGCCCTGGGTAAAGCAGAGAAGAAAGTCACACCGGAGAGACGCAATTGAAAATGCACCACGTTACGGGGCATGACAAATCAGAGTAAAGGCTCTCTGTGCTGAAATACATTTCATAATGACACGGTTGAACTAAATATAGAACTGATGATATGCAGAAATGTTCAGCTGGAAAACGTAAAGATATGTCTAAAAGAAGTCAGAAAAGGTGAACTCACTTTTATATCATCGTGAAACCTTTATCACTTTGCTTTCCTGTGGATTCCACCTTTTTACATCCTCCACAAATTGTGATTTTTGCTGTTGTTGTTGGGAAGGGGTCTTGGCGAAGAATATAATTTATTTTCCACTCTGTTTCTTTGCTGCTGATTCTACCTGTCTACCAGTCTCCCCAGCTGCCTGGAGAAGTGATCCTGGCCCCACAGAATGACAGCAGGTCAGTTAGGTCCCCGCAGGATGAGATGGGGGCCAGAAATAAGGTCTGGGGTATCCAGCGAGTGCATGTTATAAGGTTATAATACCTTATGGGTTATAATACCTATACCTGTTATAGGTTGTAATACCTATACGTAGGTAGCTTGGGAAATACAGAACTAGTAAAAAAAAAGTCCCAAATAATCAGCATAACAAAACCCAGATATAGATACTTCCAGTGTGAGTGCCCTGACTTCAACTGTGATAACACATTGGATACTTCAGTGTAGTAATCACCGTCGTAATTAGTGATGCGCGACGAGCATGTCTGAACCCAGGAAGTAGCCTCCCACACCAGCTTTAAGAGTGGAGAAGTGAGGCGGGCACGGTGACTCACGCCTGTAATCCCAGAACTCTGGGAGGCTGAGGCAGGAGGATCTCTTGAGCTCAGGAGTTCAAGACCAGCCTGAGCAAGAGCGAGACCCCGTCTCTACTAAAAATAGAAAAATTAGCCAGGCATGGTGGTGCACACCTGTAGTCCCAGCTACCTGGGAGGCTGAGGCAGGAGGATCGCTTGAGCCCAGGAGTTTGAGGTCCCAGTGAACTGTGACGATGCCACTGCACTCTAGCTGGGGTGACAGAGCGAGACTCTATCTTAAAAAAAAGAAAAGAATGGAGAAATTTCTTCATTTCTGTTTGTGCCATAAATAACTGAGGTGTTTGCACTAACTGCTGTGACTTTGTGTGGTTCTCCCTTGGGTCCTACGTCAGAACACAGATGCAGGAGGGAGTCCCACAGCATGACAACAAAACCAAGAGGGGTCGGTTTTAGCATTTCAAAATGCAGACTTGTATTGTGAAGTTCACAGGGGAAAGAATAGATAAAGGGGGTGTTGTCTCAAAACCTCGAAATCCTGATTTTTAATTCTCAGTGCGACATTTATTGTCATGAACCAGCTAAAACTTGGGCCAATTGCTGGATAAGGCTGATCACCAGTTTTTCCACCCTAGGATTGAACTACTAGGGGTTGGTTAGAAAAACTGAAGGAAATTTTAGAGGAAAAAGTAGTACACCTGAAGAAAAGTGAGCTGAGATGGTAATTCTAAACTAAGAAAACTACAAATGGATTCAGATGTTCCTGAATTAATTAAGATTAAAATCTGCAAGATTGGAAGATTGAAGGTCAATAATATATACATTACATTCAGTATAAAAATTATGTTTTACACGCTTGGGATAGTAGCTTGAAAAATTCATATACATTTAAAGTCATTTCACATATCTATAATTACTGTGTTATAAGAAGATAACAAGCTCTTAGAACTGGATCTAATTTAGTAGAGGTATTTAAATATGAACTAGAATCACACACGTATATAACATATTCAGTCCACTGTAAAGGTGCACACCCTCCCCCCCCAACTTGCCTTATAATGGAGTTTATATCCTTATTGCTTATTTAGTTTTCATTTTCCACACTTTACTATTAACAGGAAGACATCAAAGATAGATTTCTCTTACTGACTTTAAAGCCTATTACCAAACCAGTGATTGGCAAACAGAAGGCATTCATTAAATGCTATTAGTTAATTAATGAATCAATCAATTAACATCATCAATATGTGATTTCTCCATGCCTGTTCCTGGATGTGATTGGGTAAGCAAAGCAAACAATAAATTATATTAAATTAAAATACAGTTTATTTTACAAATCTGGTAGTTCATGGTGGTGGCATGTTTTTTATTTTAATCAATAGATACTACCTATTACAATATATCCTACCTTTGGGGGGTCGAAAGTGGTTGTATTTCACATATAAGATGTATTGAGATAATTAAT
>RJWJ010030179.1:0-20101 GCA_004363605.1 Indri indri | reverse complement strand
AGTGGTTATTTTGGGATAGGGCAGGGGGAAGGAAGAATGAGTGACTGCTAATGAGTACAGGGTTTCTTTTGGGAAAAGGAAAAAATTGTAAAATTAGACTGTGGTAATGGCTGTACAATCCCTAAGTACACTTAAAAAAAAACCCACAAACTATAATCTCTCTCAAGTTACTGACCATAAATTTAAAAACATAATATCCAAGTGCTGTTTTAAAAATAAATAAATAAAATAAATGGAGGGGAAATACATTTGCTGAAGTGTTAGTTGTAGAGAACCATATTTGTGCCATCAAAGCTGCGCGTCATGTCTACCAGCCAAGGCTGTACTTGACTCTGCAGTACCAGGAGCACACAGATAGCTTGACGTCACTGTGTCAGAAAGCATCAAGACATCTTATCAATGTTATTTTTTCCTTACAGGCATTTCTGCAAAAAAAACCCCAGTGACTCAGATTAACTTCTATAAAACAATGCCAACTGAAGTTCTTTTCTGTATGTGGTGACTGGAAGAGGATCTGGAGGGAGCAAGGATGTTAAGAACACTAACCATCTTAGTAATCACCACTAAAATCAGTACATATTGAGAACTTACCATGGCCCAGGACCTATGCTCAGTGCTTTACATACATAAGCCATTTACTTCTTGTGACCAATGAGGTAAGCACATAGATGAGGAAACTGAGGCACACCCATCGGAGTAGGACATCAACAGATTAAGCCCAAAATTGGTAAACAAAAAAAATCTCACTATAAGCATATTATTTAGAAATACAGAAGTAAATCTAGCCAAAATAGCTAGAAGATTAAACTGGGCTTGCCTCTGAGGAGCATGACAGGGGGTAGGGAGAGATGACTGCTGTTTTTAAGTCTTCTAGTCCCATTTGAGTGTTTTAACTATATATACGCACATTACTTAACTAGTTTTTATTTTTTTTTTTCCTTTTTTCAGACAGGGCCTTACTCTGTCACCCAGGCTGGAGTGCAGGACTCTATCATAGCTCACTGCAGCCTCCAACTCCTGAGCTCAAGTGATCCTCCTGCCCAAGTAGCTGGGACTACAGGCATGTGCCACTACACCCAGCATGGTGCAGCCATTTTTATTTTTTGTAGAGATGGGGTCTCATTATGTTGCCCAGGCTGGTCTCAAACTCTTGGCCTCAATCCTCCTACCTCAGCCTCCTAAAGTTCTTAGCTAATATGGTAGGTTTTAAAGTGTCTTTTTTTTTTTTTTTTTTTTTTTTTTGAGACAGAGTCTCACTGTGTGTTGACCGGGCTAGAGTGCTGTGGCGTCATCCTAGCTCACAGCAACCTCAAACTCAAAGAGAATGATAAAAAGGACATTATCATGCCCTGCTAATGGGAGAATAAACCGGTACAGCCTTTCTAAAGGTAATTTTATAACCTTCATCAAGTCCATCAAGTCCTTTGGTCTAGTAATTCCACTTCTAGGAATTTATCCTAATGAAATAATCATGGGATGGGCAGAGATTGATATACAAGTATGATAATGGCAACACTATCTGTAATATTAAAAAACTACAAACACCATAATTGTCCACAAATAGCAGGTCGGGTAAATGAATGACTCCTTTGTGCAAAGGAATACTCCTACATGTAACCACCAACAACTGTGTCAGAAAACATTCAGTCATATGAGTAACATGAAAAGAGGGTGTAAGTCTATGCATACACAACATGACCCTCACCCTGTAAGAAAAATTATGTATGAATATGCACAAAGGAAAAAACTAGAAGGAAATACATTAAATATTAACATTGTAGAGGGTAGGATTATAAGAATGTTTTTTTCTTATACTTTTCTGTAATTTCTACAATAAAAGAAGAAAAAAATTTATACTAAAGTACCAGCTCAAAAGTGTTCAATGAAGCAAATGGTGCTACCAGCAGAAAGCTGACAGCCGGGTCAGACAAGCAGGAGGAAGACAGCTAGGGAGGGAGCTGGGCTCTGTTACCAGTGAGGACAAGACCGCAAAAACAGACTAAAGCTGCAGGTCTCCAAGGCTGAAAAGAAACTCCATAGGACCTTAAAAAATAAATCAGCTTAAAGGGGAAAAACAAAATCTTCATTTAAACCTGAAAATACCACCACAGCTGCAGCCGTGGCTCTCACCCAGCACATCTAAGTGACCTCTGCTGTGGTCTGGCAGGTTTGAGAGAGGGGCACCTCCCAACTCACTGGGCAAAGCCCACCTCAAAAGCGGGTCTGGGCCCTCACAATCCACAAACTCTTAAGAGATCAGTGGGGGAGTCCAGGAGCTGGCCCTAGATCCTGCACCAGGACTGTGGCTTGGCTGGTCTAAGCCGACCCACAGCGAGCCCAGTTCTGACTCACCCACTTAGAGAAGCAGCCTCCCTGGCCTCTGCCACTCTGCTCACTGACCCTACCCCCTCCCTCCCGTGGCCATACCAAAGCCTGTCACTGCAGTAACTCCAAGCCCACCACCATTTCAATGCCAAGCATCCCACTCACCAAGCCCACTTCCCGTCATTCCAGTCCTTTCCAGCCACCCCTCTGGGCACCCTGGAGTCCAATAATCTTTCAACTCCACTAAGACCTGCACCTGTTGATCCTGTTTTAATGTCCCTCATCCCTCTCTGCTCTGATACCCACAATTTAGTATCCACGGCTAGCACTGTCATCACTCCCTCACACATACACTCGCAGCTCCCTTGTGTCTCTCTCCCTTCGTGGTGCCTGCCCCTACCTGCCTGTTGTCTGCTCCACACTGGGAACTTCGCATGGCTGGGAACCCACAAGACTAGGCTGACCATCTCAGTTTTAATTCAAAACTACCAACCTCAGGAGATCTTAGTGCTACCTGGCAGTTCCACTACACTTCCCTATACCAGCCCCTCTCCCAGACTGATTCACCCCTTCACCTCTCCTAATTCCCCGAATCTCCAACGTCTTCTCCCAATTCTGTGTTCTCAGTGGATGGCCTTAGTTCCTGATCACTGACAATACAGAAGCAATCAGAGGGAACTACCACAAGCTCCCACATCTGCCCATCAACCAGCACGTCCACGCTCCTATCAAGGCTAACCCTTCCACTCGGCAAGAGGTCTCCTCCCCTCCCACCCCTACCTACTCAAGGGCATCACTCTAAGCAACTTCCTCCTCTCCTGTGTCATCAGCTCTTCCCTCTACTGAATCAATTATGATCTTCCACATCTTAACAACTCTAGACCCTACATGCCCTTCAACACAGTTTCACACCTCCCTTCTGCAGCAAAATCCTCAAGAGTTGTCCAACTGCACTGTCTCTAACTCCCTCCCCCACCTACCTGTGCACCCTCGCCCACCAGCCTTCTGCCCAACCATCCTACCACAATGACACCCAGGTGGCTCAATCCCATTGCCAATCCTCAGTGTGCAACTTATTTGACCTGACAGCAGCGTTTGACAGTTGATCCCTCCTTCCCTCTTGGTATGAGTTTTTCACTTGGTGCCCATCACAGACAGCACGCCTACCTCTTCATTGCCCTGACCCTGAACACTGGATGACCCCAGGCTTAGTGTTCACCTTCCTCATTCCCTCAGTGATCTCATTCAGTGATGTGGTTCCAAATGCCAAGTAGATGCTGACGACCTGTAGCTTTCTCTATTTAGAGGTCTCTTCTTAACCCTCTCCCTAAACTATACTGCCAACCCAACCACATATACAAAGCCATATATACATGTATACGTATCTCACCTACAGACATATCATCTCAAACTTCACATGTCATAATCAAAACGCCTGAGCATCCTCCACAAACTTGATCTTCCCAGTGTCTGTCCTCTCAATAAACAGCCATCCGATGAAATTCAAATTTTAGCTCAAGCTTAAAACCCTGGTGCCATCCACAACTCCTCTCTTTTTCACACAGCTTCCGACCCACCACTAAACCCTGTTGGCTCTATCTTTGAAATATATCCACAATTTGACTACCTTTTACTGCCTCTACCATTAGTATCCTGGTCCAAGCCACCATCTCCCACTTAGCTCATTCATAGCCTCTGACTGATCTCTCACAGAATTCTGCCTCTGCCCCTCCAGTTGATTTCCAACACAGCATCCAGAATGACTTTTAAAATACCTAAATCAGCCTGGTGCAGTGGCTGACACCTGTAATCCTAGCACTTTGGGAGGCCAAGGCAGGAGGATCACTGGAGGCCAGGAGTTCAAAACCAGCCTGGGCAACACAGCAATACCCATCTCTACAAAAAAATAAAAAATTAGCCCAGTATGGTGGGATGAGCCTGTAGCCCCAGCTACTTGGGAGGTTGAGGCAGGAGGATGGCTTGAGCCTAGGAGGAGGTTACAGTGGGCTATGAAAACACCACTGCACTCTAGCCTGGGCAACAGAGCAAGACCCTGTCTCTAAAAAAATAAATAAACAAAATAAAATAAAATACCTAAGTCAGATTATGTCTCACCTCTGCTCGAAAACCTCCCAAGGTTTCCCCTTCCACTTGGAGGAAAAGTCAAAGTCCTTGCAGGCCTTTTAAGTCTCTGAGACCTCACCTCCTCTCTCTCTCCTGCTCACTTGCCCCGCCCTCCACACAAACAGGACTCCCTGCTGGTTTCCCCTGCCGCTGTCTCCTCTACTTGGAATGTTCTTCTAGTGTCTCCCTCCTGCACCTGCTCTCGGTTCTGATCCTTCTCCGTGCCGTAATGCCTACCACCACCTGACGTGTGCACTTACCCACCTGTCTCCCCTCTGGAACGCGGGCTCACTTGTCTCCACTCTGTTCACAGCTGTCGCCCAGCGCCTAGAACAGTGCCGACACACAGGAGGAACCCAATGAATGTTTGTAAATGAATGAAAGATGGAAGGAAACGCAAAGAGGGCTTACAATAGAAAGTGAGAGCTTAAAAGCATGGCAGGGCAGCTAAGGCTTAATGAACTACCACTCTCATCCACAGAGAAAGACACTAAGGCCAGCGCCTCAGCGAGGGCCGACGGCACTGCGGCCTACAACCCAGCAGAGTCCTCAGCTCCACCTCGCTGGGCCCGCCGAGGGCAGACGCAGGTGTCGGGCCCCAGGCCGGGCCGCCCTCCTCACAACCCCGCGGACCCCAGGGCCATCCCCCGGTCCCAACGCGCGAGGCCCCACGCACCCGCGTGGAGGGGCTGGAGTCCCGCGGACACTCGCGGAAGTCCGCCCGGGACTCGGGGTCGCCGCGGCGCCCTGATAGCCACACGGGCGCCGCACCACGCGCCTACCTGCGTCTACCTGCGCCCACCGCGCGAGCCAGCTGCGCCGCCAACGCCGGCTTCCGGCAGAGCCCTGAGCCCCGGCCACGCGCCAGTCCCGCCCTCGGGCGCGTGGTGCCTCCCATTGGCCGAGGCCTACATCCGTCTTCCCGTGGGCCAATGGCAAGTGGCAGCCTCATGGGGGCGGGGCCCGCCCCGGACGCGGGCTGATGACGCCATCTCTGGGGGCCGCTGGTTGCTAGGAGAGCAGCCGGTTGCCAAGGCAGCTTCCCTCACTGGGTACCTGCGATCTGGCGGGTTCCGGCCCCCAGCGCCAGGGTCGACGCCGTGGTGTGGGAGCCGCAGCCCCGACCTGTGCCCGCGGGGCTGCCCGGCGTGCGGGAGCTCGGGGTGGGTGCCCCAGCGAGGGTGCAGGGCGGCCGGGCTCGGAGCACTCGCAAGGGTTCTAAGGGATGGTCTCAAACCTAATGCTGAGCTTTTAAAAATCAGGGTGCAAAGAGGGTGGGTGCTGAGAAAAGGAAAGAACCGTTATCCGAGGAATGCAAGTCCTTTCCTTGTCAGGCCCCAGGAGATTAAAATGAGACATCGCGTCCTACTCCCCGTTTTGAGCTGTGTATTCATCTCTTGAAACTGCTTGCTGTTGCCACAAGTAGCCATAAATTGACCTGATAATGCCACACCAGTCACTAAAACCACACCCTGTAGCTTAACAATGTATAGCCAATCGCTAATCGATGTTAATTCTGTAAGCCAATGAGAATTCCTGACACAGGACTTCGTATCAACCCATTCCTTGTCCTCCATTTTTGCCTTTTAAAAAGCCGAAGTGGCTCAGGCCAGTAATCTCTGCTCTTTGGGAGGCCGTGGCGGGAGGATCGCTTGAGCCCAGGAATTCCAGGCGGGAGTGAGCGATGATGACACCACTGCACCTAGCCTGGGGGCAGAGTGAGACCCTGTCTCTAAAAAAAACACAATCCACTTGTAACTGCTGCTAATTGGAATGTATTTTCTGGGCAACTTGAATCAATCTATGCTTCTGGGTTGCAATCCTCAAACACTTATATCACATACACACACACACACACACTCATGTCAATTTTCCTCAGCTGCTTCCTTTTAGATCGACAATGCTAAAAAATAAAAAGGACAGGTACTGTTAAGTAGTATTTGTGTGCAATTTTAAAATGTCAACAATATTATACATTGTGTGTGAATGTATACAAATGTAGTAGTGACATAGCCATAAGAACTATACAGTAAATTCAGATTAGTGGTTTACCTCAAGGTAGGAGGTGCAGGATGGAGGTGGGGCTTCCCTTTATTGCCTGTGTGAGCAAGACCCCTGTCTCTACTAAAAATAGAAAAAATTAGCCGAGCGTAGTGGCATGAGCCTGTACTCCTAGCTACTTGGGAGGCTGAGGCAGGAGGATCGCTTGAGCCCAGAAGTTTGAGGTTGCTGTGAGCTAGGCTGATGCCACAGCACTCTAGCCCGGGCAACAGAGCGAGACTCTGTCTCAAAAAAAATTAAAAAATAAAAAATAAGTCTGAAGCAAAACTGCTAAAATTAACCATCTGTTTAATCTGGGTAGTAGATACATGGGGTATATCAATTTTCAGTTCCTAGAAATATTTAATAATCTAGACACTTTTACAGTGGGAGGAAAGGGTGATTGCTGTGCCATCTGACTCATGAGGAGAGGAACAGTGACCCGAGGAAGCAGCTCCACAGGAGCATGGAGTTAAGGGGGGACTGTTTATATTCTCTAGTTTCACTCTTTACAGATAATTAACTTGTTTTTAATTTTTTGCTATTTCAAATAATTTGTAATAAACACCTTGTTTCCTTGTGCACATAAATGAGAGAATCGCTGGGTTGCAGGTTCTAGCACGTCAACTTCAGTGGGAGATTCTGCTTTCAGGCTGCTCCTGCCAGCCTCCTGTCACCACCAGACTATTCCACTGTAAAACAATTTTCATCCACACACAAGCCCAAAAAATACACAAAATAAAAATGTAAGTATTTTTATATGTTTAGTTTTGCTTATTTTTTTAGCTCTGGGATAGGGATAGGTCATTCTCATCAGCCTCTCATTGAGAACAACTAACAAAGCTGGTCAAATTATAACCTTTACCAGCCTAAACGAGAGCGAGATCCCATGTCTACAAAAAATGGAAAAATTAGTTGGGCATGGTGGTACGCGCCTGTAGTCCCAAATACTTGGAAGGCTTAGGCAGGAGGATCATTTCAGCCCAGGAGTTTTAGGCTGCAGTGAGCTATGATGATGCCACTGCATTCTAGCCTGGGTGACAGAGCAAGACCCTGTCTCAAAAAAAGAAAATACACACACACACACACACATATATATATATAACCTTTTAAAAATCTGTTTTACGGCATCGAAGTGCGAATTTAGTAGTAAAATATTATGGAGCCAAAAAACAGAAGAAAAAGGAAACCGAGAGAGGTAAGCCCAATATTTGGGGCCATTTTTCACTCAGGGGTCAGTCAATTCTGGAAGAGGCAGCTGAAAGGGTGAGAACCAAAACAGAGATTTTGAGTTTTGTGGGTTGGGGGACCACAGTCCAGGACTGCTTAGGGGAGGGGTTCTTGTAAATGCCCCATCTTTGGCTGAGACCAGGGAAGGCTACACTGCAGGAGTGAATGTGAACCGGAAATAGACCAGCCCTTGCAGGGATTTCATGAAACCCACCTTAAATTCACCTCTGTTTCTGAAACTGCATTCAAGTGATTCAGGATTTATTGCTGGTGCCAAACTAGCCAGCCAAGAAAGAAGGAAAGGTATATTCTTTCTAGAAGAGGATAACATCCTAGGCTTTAAATTATAATTGTTCATATATTATGTCCAGCAATCCATAGAAAATAGAGAAAATCAAGAAAAATGACAAACCATTTTCATCGAAGAATGGATTCCTGCGCACCCACCCAACATTACAGCTTCATGGATCCGAAAATGCCCATGATGGGCAGCTCCACTCAAAACTCAAGAGAGCACCTCCAAGTTCCCCAGTAAGTGCTTGATGGCCATATTAAATATGATATATGCTGCCTCCAAACTCCAAATCTTGCCAAGCAAGAGAAAGAGAACTCTTTCCTAGAGGTAGAAGATTGTCTTTGTTTTCTATTTCTGTATAACAAACTAACCCAAAATTTAGCAGCCTGAAAGAACAAGCATTTATTATCTCAGTCTCTGTGGTCAGGAATGTGTCTGTGGCATAGCTCTGTGCCCCTGCCTCAAGGTTCGTCGCTGTAGTCGAGGTGTCTACCAGGGCTGCGCTTTCCTCTGAAGGCTTGTCTGGGACAATCCCCTCCCAAGCCCACTCGTACATATTCAGAAGGATTCCGTCCTCGGAGGTCACTGCACTGAGGGCCTCAGGCCCTCTCTGGCTGCCATCCAAAATCCTTCCTGAGCTCCTTGGCACGTGGGCCCCTCCATGGAGTAGCTCACAGCCTGGCAGCCAGCTTCCCTCAGAAAGAGCAAGCAACGGAGGACACACACAAGTGGGAGGCCACAGCCTCTGCAGCCTAATCTCAGAAGTGGCCTCCATCACTCTGCCATGTTCTGTCCATTAGAAGTGAGTCTCGGCTGGGCGCGGTGGCTCATGCCTGTATTCCCAACACTTTGGGAGCCCAAGGTGGGAGGATTGCTTGAGGCCAGGAATTTGAGACCAGCCTGAGCAACATAGCAAGACCCTGTTTCTAATTAAAAAAAGGAAGTGAGTCCCAAGGTCAGCTGGTCAGCTCATACTCCGGTGGAGAGGATTCCAGAAGAGCATGAGCACCAAGAGGTGGGCACTGCTGGGTCCATCTGAGAGGCTGCTGCTTCCAGGGTAAAAAGCGCACTAACATGGTCTTGGCCTTACAGGGGATGTTCTGGCATGCCCAGACCATGAGACACCTAAAAACTTTACCAGTGTGGCTGCTTCCTGAAGCTTGGGGGTTTGTATCTTGCTCTCTGACATGCACGTCTTACCAGGGCACCCAGAGTACTTGCCATCTGCTGGTCACCAGGTCTGAATAGCATCATGCCATCAGTACAGCAGCCCACTGGAATGTCAAGACATCCAATGTCCCTTTAGCTACTGTCCATTTTGACACTGTGACAGGGAACAAGAGAGTGAATGCAGCCTCTAGATGAAACAATAAATGTGAACTGCTGTCCCTCCCATGAGAATACAAATGGTTTTCAATTCTCTCTCGATGGGGATATATCAATAGTCACAAACCGGGTGCCAAAGGCCGTGTTGATCTGTTTGAGTGAAGACACTCACGGCACAGCAGATGTGATTAGGGGCGACCACTCAGCCAGTGGCAGCACTCACCGTCGTCCATCAGGAGTCCCTCGTCCCCTGAGTATCTAAGGACAGGAAGGGTGTTTAGGGGGCTCTGTGTGGCCTTTCCTGCTATAGCAGCTCTTACTCCATGGATCAGAAATCCGTCCAGAAGGTCTGTCAGCTATTAAGTGTTCCCATCTCGACTTGCACTTAGGGACGGGGAAGTGACCGCAGTGTGAGTCTGTGGCTCCACTGGACCCACTGTGACACAGACATGGGCCAGGACTCCATGTATCACCTGGCCACTGTCAGGCCCTGTCTAACAGGGCAACCAGGACCCCTGGTAGCAGCACCAGGTCGAACCTGTATCCACCAGCCTCCAAAGTTCTGCAGATGGCCTTGTCCATTGTAGCTCCTGTGAGCCCGTGGTTCCCGGGAGGAGGGACTGGGAGAGTATTTATCTTATATACTTGCCTTGGCCTTGCAGGGTCCTCAGGAGGACCCAGACCCATGTCTGTCTGGAAATGACCAGCTGTGTCTACAAACTCACCTGGGATGTGACTTCTGCTGGTGGTGGCTGACAGCAGCCTTCGCTCATCAGCTCTTGATCTGCATTAATCACACAAATCAAGCTGTCTATTGGTCCCTCTGTCTCACCCTCAGGGACACCACAGTCTGTCAGCCATTACCGAGGATCCCTGTGCACCTTGTTTCTGGGTTGTCACACTGGCCCTGCTGCCTGTTAGGTAGCGTCACCCACTGTGCTTCTGACAGCAAGTCGCCTCCCAGCTCTGACTTCCCCGCGTGGCACTGGGCACGCAGTTCTACCGCAGTCCCCCTCCGGTCAAGCCTGGCCCACAGAGGACAGCTGCCACCAAGCCACTCAGCAGTGAGGGCACCTCCCTAGTCCCTACTGCTTTAGTGAACAGCAGGGGCTGTGGGCCTCCCAGGGAATGCAGTTACTGCTGGGTCCTCTGGTCTCTCACAACACATCTGTTCTGACATGTCCACCCCTCCAAGTGCCCTGACCCCTCCCCGTACCTGCGACCAGGGCAATTACGGCATCTCCACCATTTGCTGAAGGCTGCCATCATGTCAAGGCCCAAAAGGTCATCTTTTTGAGGGAAGACATAGAAAAATAATTTTTTTTCGAGACAAGGTCTTGCTCTGTCACCCAGGCTAGAGTGCAGTGGCGTCATTTTAACTCACTGCAACCTCAAGCTCCTGGGCTCAAGTGATCCTCCTGCCTCAGCCTCCCAGAGCGCTGGGATTACAGGTGTGAATCACCACACCTGGCCTCATTTTTATTTTTGGAAATGCTGAAGGACATTTTAACTGCACTACTGGCACCCAGAAAGTGGTTTCTAAGTACCACCCCCCACTAAAATGAACCAGGGCTCCTTGGAGAACCAGCTGATCCCAGGCGGTGGCAGGGAGACTACAGATGGGCCCCAAATGAGTGAGGCTGAACACCCCTTTACATATCTAAGGCCGTCCTTACAGACTCTCATCTCATGTCTTTCTTGGGTGTTGAGTCTTCCAAGAACAAGGACTGTCTTCCCACTGATTTACATCTACTTCTGTGTCTTTCATGAGACACGTGAAATACATGTTTACAGGTTTTATCCAATATACATCTTGTATGTTTTAAGTTTATTCCTAATTATTTCATCTTTATTGCCATTGTAAATGGGACTTTTTCTCTTCCATTATTTCTTCATTTGATTACTTGATTAGTTTATGGGAACAAAGGCTATTGATTCCTGTGTGTTAGTTTTATATCCTATTACCTTATTACATTCATTTATTGTTTGAGGAGGTTTTATGATCTTAAGGAAGTATCGCTCACTTCCTACATTATTGAACATTGCGTTATTGATCTCTGAGATACTAAACTCTTGTTTTCCTTTTTCCTCAATGGTAATATTTCCTAGAGCTCAGTCTTGGGCCCAGAACTGCTGCTTTCCCTCCCTCCTACCTTCCCTCCCTCTCTCCCCGTGATTTCACGTTACCATGGCTTTCAACCCAACCACATGCTAGCAGCTCTCGAATGACACCTCCAGCCCACACCTCTCCCGCTGAACTCTAGAATTGTACATCCACTTGCTCACGTGGCCTCTACACCGTGGTCTCACCAGCACCTCAAACACCACGTTTCCTCCTGCACCTGCTCCTTCCCGCACAGCTGAGCCGCACCACGAAGCACTGGTGTCATCCTCTCTCCCCTCTGTCCCTCGCCTGCAGCCACCACCTCTGCTGCCACACCTGGCAGGGGTCTCCTCACCCCACTCCCGCCTTCTAACCCACTCTCTGCTTTACACAGCAGCCAGTAAAACGCAGATGTTGTAACACTCGTTTTGCTTTTGAGTCTGAAGAGGATAAAATGTTTCTAATGAAGATTCCTCCAGGGTTTCCACAACCACCCTGATGGCCTGTGGACACGCTTCATATTCGCCAAATGGAAGCCGACACCTGTTTAGTAACCGTGAGCCGTATGATAATAATACTGCCGCTACAGAAATAATGTGTGATGCTCAAAACCGGAAATCATAGCAATTGCTACTAATCATCACAAAATCTTTCGCCACATAAGAAGCAGTTTTGCACATAACAACTCTGTCCTGGTTATGTAGACGGAGTTTATGCTTTTATAAGCAAGTGCTCATTTAAACAGACTTTACTACTCTTTTGAGGTCTATGAAAAAAATCACAAATGATCCTGCTCTAAGCTTATTTATTTATTTATTTATTTATTTTTGAGACAGAGTCTCTCTCTGCCACCCAGGCTAGAGTGCCATGGCATCAGCGTAGCTCACAGCAACCTCAAACTCCTGGGCTCAAGCGATCCTCCTGCCTCAGCCTCCTGGGTAGCTGGGACTACAGGCACGCACCACTATGCCGGGCTAATTTTTTCTATTTTTAGTTGTTTTGGCTAATTTCTTTCTATTTGTAGTAGAGACAGGGTCTCGCTCTTGCTCAGGCTGGTCTCAAACTCCTGAGGTCAAGCAATCCTCCCGCCTCGGCCTCCCAGAGTGCTAGGATTACGGGCGTGATGTTATTGTTTTCTTATACTAGATTTCAGTGTATGTCATCTCTCGCTTTGCCAGAATACTGAACTTAAGTAATTTGAGCTGTGTTTCTTGGTTTGCCACAGACCACCAAGACCGGTTGGGTTTCTGACACTGGAATGCATTTGAGAACCACTGCTTTAGACTAAGCTTCCAAGATTCACTTTCCTCCATGAGCCGCTGGTCTGCAGCACAGGCGATGTCAACAGAACCAAGAGTCAGAGGCTGCTGCCACATTGTGGTTGACTAAGCACAGACAGCACAGAAGTCCTGGGGAACAGGGCAAACCCTTGCCAATGACAGGACAAAACCAGACACTCTGAGTGTACACTAACACCAGGTAGTTTGATAGAGTTTAATTTTACCTTTCCCTAGAATTCCATCAGCTTTCTACCTGATTGCTACAGAAACAGTCACCTTTCTAACTGCTCACATTCTCCAGGGATGTTTACGTAAAACCAGAAAAGGGAAACGCTGGTACATGAATACCTTCGTCTTAATGAACTGTTACGGTTTTGGGGTTTTTTTTTTTTTCTTCCTTCTTAAGAGTCAGCCACATCAAAACTATCTACAAAAGCAGCTTTAGTTTAGTTCAGAATGAAACCTCCAGAATGTAAAATTAAACAGCTGCTTTGCTATTGGTATGGTTGTTTTTAAAAGACCATTTTAAAGGGTACTTTTTGTAGCTTTTGATGTAATCTAAGATCTCATAATTTGGCTCAAGACTGTGTGTCGCCTTCTCCAAACGTGGATGTCAGTAGAGCTTCCCCATCCCGCCGTCCTAACAACAGGAAGGCCGCACACTCACACAGAAGAAACGAAAAACAACAATCTCCCTAAACAACACTCAGCTAGCATCATGGCCTAAACACTCTCCTTTTTGCTTTATTCACCTTGTGTGATACACTGTGATTATAAGTTTTTATATCCTTTCAGCAAAACAAAGCAAATCAACACTTCTCTGCCAAAAGTTCACATGGGACCAAGCAGGGAAATCAGACTAGCTTCTCTCTCATGCTCCCCGAACACAGTGCTACTCTCAGCACGTTTGCAGTCCTGAGGACGTGAAAGATCCTCATTCTCAAGCTTAAAACTTAGAAAAAGAAGAATATTTCAGCCACTGGCCTATTTCAGTAACTCATTTCAGAACCAATCTTTGAAGTTTGGTCTTAGGCTTATTGCAAATAATACATTGGAAAGTTAATTAAAATTACGCTAAAAAATATCCCCAAGCCCTTTTAACATTGTTAACCTACAGAAACCGAGTTAGGATTGATGGGCTGGCTATATCCGTTCTTCCTGTGATACCATACAGAATTTCTCACCAGGAATCGATATCTGATGCTGTCAAGCCTACTCCGGATTCAAAGGCCTTTTGGGGACATCTTGTGAAAATGTTAGATACTGCAGCCCAAACGCCAGAACTGCAAGTAGTGACCTGTCTTCTGGGCTCTGACTAGACAGAGGACACGAGGAACGGTAGCCTGGCACTGGGCCCTACCCAGAAAGCCTGGCTGTGCCAGCCAGAGTCCAACTCGGGAAAAAGAGGAACCCAACCGAGGTGGGAACAACGCCACTTCACATGGCACACTTCTCAGCTTGCTGTGGGCCAGGCAGTTACGATTGAAGACATCAAGCATCTGATAACGAGTGTCCAATCCAGCAAGAGAAAACATTCGGGACCTGTGAACATCACATCAGCCACAGATCCAGATGCACTGTGTGATGCCCTGACGCAAAGTTTTAATACAAAAAAATTCTCAAAACTTTCTACCATTAATATTGATTGACACTTTCTACCAACGCTTAAAATACACATGTAGCTTCCCCCATCCCTGGGCATCCTGCCACCTGCAGATGCAAGCCCCACTGTGAGCAGCTCGACAGCCCCTGCACCTGCTGACCCCCTTAGCTTAAGTTCTTCCGACGGGCAGTTATTAGGAAAAGATGCCCAACTTTGTTTGAGAGATGTACTCATTCAAAGTAAAGCATGTTTTCCCCAGGTAGGAAAAAACTAAACCAATGAAAACACAGTTGATGAGGGTGTGGGGAAATTGATCTGGATTTCAGATCTACGTTCCCCTCAGCACAGCCATACCAATGAGACATCGCTAAGTGCACAGCGACAGCACATGGCAGGAAAGTCACATAGATACTCTGGCACGCAGGCAGCTGCTCGTGAACCGGGCTGCACGTGCAAGCAGGAGATGCCCACAAAGGAAGCAGCAGGGAGCACAGAGCAGAGCACAAAGTCACTGCTTGTGAAGATGACCCTTGTAAATGCACAGAAGCCACTGGAAGCAAGAGACGCTGAGCAGGTAGGCCGGGACGCAGCAGGGGCTTGCGCTTTCCTGACTCACACCCTCTGGGCTGTTTGAAGGTCTAACTAGTAACATTTGGTGATTAAAATAAATGTTATGTGATCTAAGCGTCTCCTAAAACTCTTAAGTTTTACACTTCAATATTCCAGTCAGATCGGAAGACAGAAAAATAAGCAAAGTGACAATCCTCCTTCCTGATAAAACGTGGGTAATGGCCTCTGTCCTTTGGTGGGTGATCTAGAATGCTACCCAACAGCAATGTCACACAAGCTGCCAATCTCTTCTAAACATTTCAAGTAGCCACAGTAAAACAAAACATGAAATTCATTTTAGTGCTTTATTAAACTATCATGTCTAAAATATCACTTCAACATGTAAACATTGCTTGTAACAGTGATATTTTAAATTTTTTTATATTGGTTTCAAAGCCCAGTGTGGTTTTGATTCTTAATTTGGACACATCTCAATTTAGATGTTAAATTTTCACCAGAACATTGTTTCTCGAGACTTTTTTGTTTTGTTTTTAGAGACAAGGTCTCGCTGGTTCCCAGGCTGGAGTGCAGTGGTGTCATCACAGCTCACTGCACCCTAGAACTCCTGGGCTCAAGCGATCCTCCCGTCTCAGCCTCCCAAAGTGCTGGGATTACCAGTGTGCGCCACTGCACTCAGCCAAGACTTTCTTTTCAAAAAGAAAAATTAAAAAAATTTTCATCAGAACACCTGATCTGTTATTAGGTTTCACAAAGTTTACGGTTGACAAAATAGATTCACATAGCCAAGTTCCTCACATATTTAGAAGTTTTCTAAATACCAAACCGAGCTGTTAGTCTTTAAACTTAAGATCAATTCAGTTGTGTTGGCTACATTCCAAGTGCTCCATGGCACACGTCGCTAGTGGCTGCTGTATGGCAGAGCGGAGAGGCAAAAAAGTGGTTTGTGTAGGGGTGTTCCCAGACCAGAAGCATCAGCCGGGAGTTGTAAGTGCAAATTTCCAGTCTGCCCCAGACCACAGAATCAGTAACTCTGGGTTGGGGCCCAGCACTCTGTGGAACAACAGTCCTTGAGGTGTTCCAATGCACACTGAGACTTTAGAACTACTGGCCTAGAGCAAACACCAATGGCCCCTTACACACACCTGCATGGGACAGCCCACTTCACACCTAGGCTGCATGGCACGGCCTGTCGCTTCTCAGCCATGACGCTGCACGCTGTGCTGAGTACTGCAGGCAGTTGTTACACACGATATTTGTGTTTCCAAACATACCTAAACGTACAAAAGGTATAGTACCGCTGGATAGGAGGAACAGTTCCAGTGTTCTGTATGTAGCACTGTAGGGTAACTAAGTTTATTGTACATTTTCAAATAGCAGAGTGAATTTTGAATGTTCCCAACACAAGGAAATGATAAATGTTTGTGGTGACAGATTTGATAATTACCCTTTTTTGATCACTGTGTTTTATACATGTATATCATACTGTACTCCATAAATACTTGCAATTATGGCAATGCAAGTAAAATAAACACAAATAAAAGCAAAAAATAAGTTTGTGTCAGGTTAAGATAAAAAGGTATAGTAAAACACAGCATTATACGGGACCACCGTCTCGTACACGCAGCCTGTCATGGACTGAAACATTGTCAGACGGCATGAATGCAGTTCTGACCACCTATTTGTACAATGGAAATTGAATACAATCCCATTTTATTTTGAAGCTATGAAACCAGGGAAAAGAGGATGTAACTGCTCGGATTTCTGTTGGTCCAGGCACAGTGGGCTGTCCCACAGGGATGTCCGGAACGTGTAGCTGGGTTACCAGGACGGATCTTGGGTGGCATCTTGTTTCACCTTACTTCCTGACACTCAAGGTCCCAAGAAATGAGAACATTTTTTTTTTTGCAGAGTTTTATTGGAAACATTAAAAATAGTTTAATGACTCATGATGAATTATGAACCTTTGATAATTAACTTGTACTGTCTTTTATAAGGCATTTATTCTTCATTATTTAGGTATACCTGAAAGAAACAACATACTTGTGTTTTCTGTGCCCCACTTCAGAGGAAGATTATGAAGAGAGGGTTTAAATTACTTGTAAGTCAAAACCCACCTGGGTCAGAAATGAGATACAAAGGCTGGGTGCGGTGGCTCACGCCTGGAATCCCAGCAGTCTGGGAGGCTGAGGCAGGAGGATTGCTTGATCTCAGGAGTTCCAGACCAGCCTGAGCAAGAGCAAGATCCGGTCTCTATAAAAAACAGAAAAATTGGCCAGGCGTGGTGGTAATGCCTGTAGCCCCAGCTACTCAGGAGGCTGAGGCAAGAGGATGGCTTGAGCCCAGGAGTTTGAGGTTGCTGTGAGCTATGCTGACACCACTGCACTCTACCCAGGGTGACAGAATGAGACTGTCTCAAAAAAACAAAAAAAGAAATGAAATATAAAGAGAACTAAATCTCTACACAGCTGCTGTAAAAGCATAGGTGGCTTTAGCTCATATTTTGGGTATCAAACAATTTAGCTCCTATCACTGGAAACAAAAGCAGGTACTGATCGTGAAAACCCCAATTATTTTTAGCCTCAATTTTCCTCTCCCCTGGCTTCTTGTCTTCTGTGCCTGAGTCTTGAACAGGTGCCACCTGAGAGGATGTCAGCAATAGATGGGCCAGGGAGGAAGTGTCGGCAAACATGAAAAGGCAAATCTGGCCACAATTATACAGTCCACCCATGTAGCTGTCGATAAATCCAGCTATGGCAGAAAAAGGAATTCTCTGAAACACCTGTCCGGCTAGCTTCCGGCCTTGTAGTCCACCCGTGTGGGCAGTAGGCTCAGGTGCTCCAGCACGATGGCAGAGGCGGGCAGTAGAGCGCAGGCAGCAGCCCTCAGGGCAAGGGCAACTGAGGCTCAGTGACAGTAGAGGCCGGGGTCTGCTGTGTCGCCTGGTTGGCCTGCCAAGCCTGGGAGTGCAATCGGAACACTCTCGACGTGTCATCAAGGCTGTCAGTATAAACCTAACACTAGTGTTGATGTCCGTGTTCCTACGAGTTCATCACTTCACCAAGTCATGGCCACGAAGCATGTACTTGCTCATCCCATAAACCCAGGACTGTGGGCACACACCCGGCTTACAACCGCTCCACCCACTTCTGTTGGGTTTGCTGCTCTCCAAACCGGTAAAACCCAGCCTCCGTAACCTCTGGCACCGGAGGATGCCCTCTTCCTGCTATTGTAGTTTTAAGACACTTCTGAAGTTTCTATTACTCCAACACCAGACAGAGCTTTGTCTTCAACAGGTGGCATTTTGTGACTTTCTCCTTAGTGTTGAAATCATGTCCAGGTGCCAATGAACTGTCTCGAAGGCTAGCTTGTTACTGACAATCATGCCTATTTAAGAAGTCAGTGGTGGCAAGGTCAACAACCAGCAGTCTTCCTGTAATCCTAGCACTCTGGAAGGCCGAGGCGGGCGGATTGTTTGAGCTCAGGAGTTTGAGACCAGCCTGAGCAAGAGCGAGACCCCATCTCTACTAAAAATAGAAAGAAATTAATTGGACAACTAAAAACATATAGAAAAAATTAGCCGGGCATGGTGGCACATGCCTGTAGTCCCAGCTACTCGGGAGGCTGAGGCAGGAGGATTGCCTGAGCCCAGGAGTCTGAGGTTGCTGTGAGCTAGGCTGACGCCACGGCACTCTAGCCTGGGCAACGGAGTGAGACTGTCTCAAAAAAAAAACAAAAAACAACCAGCAGTCCTGCCAAACACCTTTCCACAAGGTGGAGTCCCACCGGCCCCTCGGAGCTGGGGATGCTCGCATGGCTGTGCTCTCAGGGACCGTGGGTGGAAGACTGCAGGCCCCTCTAGGCAGGGACCCTTAGCAAGGCAGGTGCTCAGACCACATCATTACAGAAGCCACAGGAAGACAGAGCTACAGGCAGCTGTCTGGTGTTTAAGTGATAGAAACTTCCAGAAAACCAGGTCCTCGACTGACTCAGCCCAGGGCAGAGTTGTCCTCTGATCTGGCTCACTCTGATCCTCTGCTCTGTAAGCCACTTTATTTTATTGGTACAGTAACTTAACCCACTTTGGAACATAATTTAATATCCTTCGAATTGTTTATTTTGCCAAATCATTTGTATATTTCATTGGAAAAGTTTTGATAAAGTTTTAGACTGGTGGCTCACGCCTGTAATCCCAGCACTCTGGGAGGAAGAGGCAGAGGATCGCTTGAGCTCAGGAGTTAGAGACCAGCCTGAGCAAGAGTGAGATGCTGTCTGAAAATAGAAAAAATTAGCCAGATGTGGTGCACACCTGTAGTCCCAGCTACCTGGGAGGCTGAGGCAGGAGGATCGCTTGAGCCCAGAAGTTTGAGGTTGCAGTGAACTACAATGATGCCACTGCATTCCAGCCTGGGCGACAGAGTGAGACTCTGTCTCAAAAAAAAAAAAAAAAAAAAAAAAAAAGTTGCAGACTGTTTGCCATGAGAAGCATGAAGGTACCAGAGCACAGATGTTATCTACAAAGTTGAGATGACCCACAGCCAGCTAAAAGTGCCAGCTTAAGTGCCAGCTTGGACAGAGGAGTCATGTCATCGCTTTCCTTTCCACCTAAAAGAACAGTTTTTTAGGTTTGTCTTCATTACCTATTAGTAGTTGATCACCATCCGGTTCTTACAGAGAAAATGAGGTGCTTCAGAAACCAACTACGAACGTTACTGTTCAATTAGACCTTGTGCTGGAACGAGCGGCATTTGTAATGTGGGGTTCCAGCCCTGTGTCACCTGTCCTCATGACAAAACAAGTTGGTGATTGACTGCACAGCGACCTTTCGGTATTCCCTACTGGGATGAAGAGCGGCTGCAGCAAATGCAAGAGTGACCACGTTCGGCTGGGCGCGGTGGCTCACGCCTGTAATCCTAGCACTCTGGGAGGCCGAGGCGGGCGGATTGTTTGAGCTCAGGAGTTCGAGACCAGCCTGAGCAAGAGCGAGACCCTGTCTCCACTAAAAAAAAAAATACAAAGAAATTAATTGGACAACTAAAAAACATATAGAAAAAATTAGCCGGGCATGGTGGCGCGTGCCTGTAGTCCCAGCTACTCGGGAGGCTGAGGCAGTAGGATCGCTTGAGCCCAGGAGTTTGAGGTTGCTGTGACCTAGGCTGATGCCACAGCACTCTAGCCCGGGCAAAAGAGTGAGACTCTGTCTCAAA
>RJWJ010030178.1:0-20106 GCA_004363605.1 Indri indri | reverse complement strand
AAAAAAAAAAAAAGAAAAAAAAAAAGAAACCAACTCCTAACGGGGGGGGGGGGGCAGCGCAGGTGCAGTCGTGCATGAAAGAATAAGATGGAGGCAGGTAAAGTGGCCAGCTTGCTCTTAAAGGCTTTTTGAACAATGAAGTGCTCTGCTTTTTTGAGGTGAAAGCCCATATGTAATATTAATTCTTCAAATGGCGACTGTATAACTTCTTGTCAGAGGTGCTGTAGATCTGGCTTCTCAAACTTTTCTGACAAAGTACCGCTAGTAGCGAAAAGAGTTAACCTTGTAACTCAGGGTGTGAGAGCAATGTTCTAAGTACCATCTAAAGCAAGGCATTTTTTTGAATTCTCGTACTTTAACATATGAATATAACTTTCTGTTTCAGAATATGTCCTTTTTAATAAAAATATTGCATTTAATTACATAAATTATTTGTATTTCTCCCTTTTCCCAAAGTCTTTGAGTAATATTGAGTTCCCAGGAAGATGTGCCTGGGTACGTGCCCAATTCTATAGCACGCTGCTTTATCTCCCCTCAGTGTTGGTTCACTAGCTTATGATGCGTCGCATAGAGAAACTCCTTTATTTTACTTATTTTTTGTTTTTTTTTTTAGACAGAGTCTCACTCTGTTGCCCAGGCTAGAGTGCCTGGCGTCAGCCTAGCTCACAGCAACCTCAAACTCCTGGGCTCAAGGGATCTTCCTGCCTCAGCCTCCCGTGTAACTGGGACTACAAGCTTGTGCCACCATGCCTGGCCAATTTTTTCTATTTTTAGTTGTCCAGCTAACTTCCTTCTATTTTCAGTAGAGATGGGGTCTTGCTCTTGTTGAGACTGGTCTCGAACTCTGGATCTCAAGACATCCTCCCGCCTCGGCCTCCCAGAGTGCTAGGATTACAGGCATGAGTCAACACGCCTGGCCGAGAAACTCCTTTACTAGGACTTGGAAATCTTTCTTTATACAGCATCCTTTATAATGGTATTTGTTTATGTGTATTTATCTGTGAACAAAAGTTCAAAGTTAAAAGCCACAATAAATTAGGGAAATGATTAGTTGCATTACACAGGGCCTTCTCATATTCAAAAAATTTCCCTTTTTGTTTCTTTAAAATATTACATTCTCTTGAAGCATTCAATGTATTTATGGAACATTAACAACTGGGAGGACAGACCTAAATAAATAGTTAAGGGGCAAATAATTAGTGGTGATCACTCAAAGTTGAATAGAAAGTAGATTAGAAATGACCATATTTGTTTATGGAACGATAAGGCTGGATTTACAGAAATTCTATTTGTACCCACCTTTTGGGAACCTATGTCTACTGTAAAGTGAGATGTACCCTCTTTGTGATAGCTTCATTTGATACTATCCAGAATAAGTGCTTTCATTTTGATTTATGAAGAAACTGCAAAGAAAGTGAACAACCATGCCAAATATGCCAAATATATGATTAAAAAATAAAGGGATAAGTCAGAGCAGGAAATTGCCCTCATTAAGCAGATTATCCATCTCTGCTGAAACACCAAGGTGCAGTCAAAGCTGACCTTTGCCAGACAATAAGACAAAGCAGGGATGTTGGACCAGGCTGAAAATGCTATATAGAGAAAAGAAAAAATAAAAGGTATAAAAACATTTTTGATGGTATCCATTTAGATACTAGAATTACTGAAGCATACAGCTAGATTAGAATATTTTTGCAAGCATGCTCCATGATTGATGCTAGAAATTTGGAAAGACTGAAATAATGGGAAGTTGATAAATTTTCACATTTGCTGACATACTTTATAAAAGAAGAAATTTATAGTCACATGAGACATTTTATCAGAGTAAAGAAGAGAGAGTAAACCGCTGAGGTGGGGGCAAATTGGAAAAGAGGACCCCCTTTTGATGTTGAAAATAATTATGAAGCTTACAACTGGTTGGAAGAAGGAATCAAGGGCAGAAGCTTAGAGAAAAGCAACCCCTCTTTATCTGTTTCATTATTGATGAGTTCCTGAAAAGTTGCAAGGAAATAGGCACCAGTTTTTTTCATCCTGACCTATAATACCATTTCACAACTACTTTATCTTTATTTTAAATTTGTCATCTCTGGGCAAAGGCTGCTGATACTTGAGCCTTTGATTTGGCCCTCTGCCAAATAGCTAATGTTATATAAACAAATACCTGAGTATGCAAGGGGACCTTGTAATTCAGTGTATACCCTTCTTTCTGCAAAATAATTCTGATTGAAATGAAGCTCTTTTCAAACCCTTCTGTATTCAGATGAGCGCAACTGCTCTGAGTTAAATGGCAGTGGGGAGCCCAGAATCTTACCTTCTTTACACTCCCATTGCTCTGATCACTCCCAGTTACTCCCTTCTACAGTGGTTATTTTGGAAGCCCAATGGAGTACAGTTTGAAAACCACTCCTCAAAATATATCTTTT
The DNA here is from genome assembly GCA_004363605.1 of Indri indri. NCBI lineage: Eukaryota > Metazoa > Chordata > Mammalia > Primates > Indriidae > Indri > Indri indri. The sequence continues at coordinate 17,683 of RJWJ010030178.1, read as the reverse complement.
CTAAGCTGATGTATAAAATGTTTATAGTGAACTATATCATATACCCAAAAGAATAATAGATAAGTACCCATATATCCCCACCTAGCTTAAGAAAGAGTATTTTTAGTATGTTTGCAAGCCCTTGCTGCACCCCTCACTCATCATCACTCCCCACAAGAGGAAAGCATCATACTGATCTTTGTGTTCATCATTCTCTTGCTGTTTTCAAAGTCACATGCGTGTATCATTATACAAAACATTGTTTAGTTTTATGTGTTTTTGACTTTCTAGGAGTGGAATAATGTGACTTCCTTTATTCCCTTAACACTGTATTTGAGATATTTTCATGTTAATGCATGGAGCTGTATTTTATTCATTTTTGGTACTGTATTCCAGTCTATGAATATATTATAACTTAAGTGTTCTCCTGTTGATGAATATTTGGTTTGGTCCCAGGTTTTTCAATTACAAGTGCTACTATGAAACATTCTCGTACCTGTCTCTTGTACATATTCAAGAATTTGTCTAGGGTATGAATATAGGATTGTAACTACTAGATCATAGAGGATGAACATATTCAACTTTTTAAAAGTGTTCATACCAATTCGTCAGTAGAGTAGAAAAGTTTGTGTTGATCCACATCTTCACCAGTGCTTCTTAACAGACTCTTAATTCATTACCAATTTGGTGGTTGTAAAATTCATATCATTATGGTTTTATTTTGTGTTTCTTTGATTACAAGTGAGGTTGAGCAGCTTTTCACATGTTTATGGGCCATTTATAATTCCTCTTTTTTTCAAATACCTGTTTATATCATTGGACCACTTTTCTGTCAAACAATTTGCCTTTTTCTTATTGATTTGTAGGAGGTCTTTATATATTCCCAATACTAATTCTTTGTCAGTTACATGATTTGCAGTTATCTTTAAGTTTGTAGGTTGCCTTTTAATTTCCTTCATGGTGTCTATTGATAAGCAGAAGTTCTCAAATTTGATGAATTAGACTTATCAATCTTTTTCTTTATGGTTAGTGCTTTTCTGTTATGTTTAAAATATTTTCCATAACCTAAGGTTAAAAGGATACTTTTCCCTACATTTATTTTTAAGTTTGGCCTTTCAAATGGAGTCTTATTTAATTTATCTGCAATTGTTTATGTATGGTGTGACATGGTGATTCAATTTTATTTTTTTCTTCCGTATAGTCAGTTATCCCAGAATCATTTATTAAATAGCCTGTTCTTTCTCCTATGATTGTCAATAGCTAGCTCTGTCATATATCAGGTTTTCATGTACACTTAGGTCTGTTTCTGGATTTTCTGTTCTATTCCATTGATCTCTTTTCCTATCCCATCTTAATTACTGTGGCTTTGTGAAGTTTTGAGGTTTTGAAGGGGGGAATAAGACCCCCAGACTTATTTTTTCAGTAACATCCTTGGCTATTCTTGGCTGTTTGCTGTATGAAGATATTTTAGGTTGATGGGATATTAGAGGGGGGAGATGAAGAAGTGGTGAGGCAAAAGAGGAGGATAGAGGAAGGTTTACCAAATATACGTTTGCTCATATATAATTATTCTAAAAGCCAGCCCTACTTTTCAAGTCAGTTCTATGCAATGACCTTAGGCATATCACTTAATATTTCTGAGACTTATTATTTTCCTTTTGGTATGTAAATGGTAATAATATTTTATAACTATGTTAGTTTTCTATTGTTGCCATAACAAATTACCATAAACTTATGGCTTAAAACAACATAAATTTAGCTTACAGTTATGTTGCTTAGAAATCTGACCCAAGGGCCTTACTGGACTAAAATCAAATTGTCAGCAGGGCTGCATTCCTTTCTGGAGACTTTGGGGATGAGAGATCTGTTTCTTTGCTCATTTAGATTTTTAGCTAAATTCATTTCCTTGTGGTTGTAGGTCTAAGGTCTCTATTTCCTTGTTGACTTTCCACTGGGCTCTTCCCAGCTTGCGGAGGCTGATTGCATTCCTTGGCTCATGGCCTCCTTCCTCCATTTTCCAATCCAATAATGAGGGGTTGAGTCCCTCTCACTCTTTAAATCTCTCTTGTGTCTTGTTCTATCACAGCGCTCTGTGTCTGTCTGTTTCCCTCTTTTTTTTTTACTCTAGACTGGATAGGTTCTCTACTTTTGAGGGCTCATGTGATTAGATTGGGCCCACTCAGATAATCCAGAATAATCTCCCTATTTTAAGATCTATAACCTAAACTACATCTGCATGTGGCCCTTTGCCATGCAAAGTAACATATTTACAGGTTCTGGAATTCAAATGGGGACATATTTTGAAGGTAATGGAAGGTTTTATTATTCTGTTCTGTCTACCATACCTACCATATGACTATGAAGAGTGCATGAGTTAATGCATGTAAAGAGCTCAGTATAGTTTTTAAGTGTAGTAAATAATAAATGTTCGTTAGTATTTGAATTACTACTTATCATTGCCAAAATGAGGTTTTCTCCTTTGCTTTTTTTGGTATATTTATGTGAACTAATCTTAACTTCTACTCACATAATCCCTCTTTTAAGATTTAGGTTATGAAGTATATTAAGCATTCAGATTTATATAATTTTTAAGATTGGTACCCTATACAGCTGGAGTGGGTTGTATTATGCCCTCCCCCCACGATATGTTCATATCCTAAGGAATTAACCGCTAGCACCTGTGAATGTGACCTTTTTTTTTAGAATAGAGTCTTTGCATATTAATAAAGATAAGATGAGGTCATACTGGATTAGGGTGGGCTTAAATTCAATGACTGGTATCTTTGTAAGAGAAAGGAAAGGGAAATTTTGACACAGAGACAGGAGAAACACAAGGCTATGTGATGATGTAAGCAGAGAGTGAAGTGATGTAGCTACAAGCCAAGGAATGCCAAGGATTTCTGGCAACCACCAGAAGCTAGGAAGAGGCAAGGGGAAATTTCTTACCTGGAGTCTTTAGAGAAAGCATGGCCCTGCCAACACCTTAATTTCAGATGTTTAGGACTGTGAGAGAATAAATTTCTGTTGTTCTGAGCCACCTGGTTCGTGGTATTTTTGTTACAGCATCCTAGGAAACTAATGTAACAGCTTACGATGTTTCCCCAAATTGTTTTTTTCTTTGAAGAAGGTGTCTCTAGTGTATGAGACACCTACATTCAAATATATGTCCCAAGATAGGGTCGATACCCTAAGAAAGACTTGTTTGGTGTGGTCCCTAATAGTAGAATTAAGATCTATGAGTAAAAGTTATAAGGAAACTGATTGATTTAAGCTCATAATGTAAAATAGAGCTTTCTAACAATCATGATGGTCTGTGGCAGTAAGAGCTGTTTTAATACTCATACCCCAGACCTTTCGTTGAGGCAGTGGAAATAGTTTGTCATGAATGTCTTAGATAAAAACTCATTTTAATGAGAATTATCCTCATGGTAAATCAGGAAATCATATTGGTAACAAAACAGTCTGAACTGGTGCTTGCATAGTTAGATATATGTAGGAAAAATACAGAAAGCTTTTGCCAATATTTTCCCCATTAAGTTCAAACAAATAAAATTTAATTAAATGACATATCTGTATATAACATGGCTTAGTCTATATAGTCTACATCTATCTATAATATAGATAGCTAGTCTGTATATTCTACATCTAAGTCAATTGATAGAGATTTAGAAAAAAAAAAACCAATGAATCATCCAGTGTTTATTGAGTGCTCCATGTATGATAAGAGATGTAGATAATACCATTACTACCCTAGTTGATTTATGCTCTTGTTGGGTTGTGTAGTAAGCTTTTCTAGGGTGCCTTTCCAGAATTCATTCTTTAACCCTCTTCCTAACAATATTCACACTTTCTGGTATTCACCCCTGTCCTTAACAGGCCACTTGATTAGGATGAATTTTAGTACTCTTGTTTGGAATGTTGGTAGGAAGTTCTGTGTGTCTGTCTGGATTTTATAACAAGAACCTACATAGTCTTGATTGTGGCTGGCAGCTATATTATTGCCAGGAGAGGTAGTAGTCTTAGGATGGAGCTGACACTGATAATAGCAGAACAGAAATATATAAGGAAGTTGAGTCCTTGAAGACATCATTGAGGTACTGCATCAACCAGTATCTGGGTGTCCCAGTAAAGTGAAAAAATAAAATCCCCTTTTTGTTTAAGCTGGTTTACATTGAGTTTTCTGTTCTTTGGAGCATTAAGTCTTATGTGATACATGCATATGTTCATAAATCAACTGAAGAATGATAAATTATAATGTGTAATCGAGAATTAGATACAGTAAAGATAAATACTATAGATTGTTGGTTTTTAAGGTGTGATCTCTAGGCCAGCAGGGCCGGCAGTACCTGTGAACTTGTTAGAAATGCAAATTTTATGGCCCTACCCCAGATTTATTGAAACAGAAACTCTGGGGGAGGGGCCTAGTAATCTTTGTTTTAACAAGCCCTTCAGGGGATTCTTTTTTTTTTTTTTTTGAGACAGAGTCTCACTGTCTTGTCTTGCCTGGGGCGAGTGCCATGGCCTCAGCCTAGCTCACAGCAACCTCAAACTCCTGGGCTCTAGCAATCCTACTGTCTCAGCCTCCCGAGTAGCTGGTACTACAGGCATGTGTCACCATACCCGGCTAATTTTTTCTATATATATTTTTAGCTGTCCAATTCATTTCTTTCTATTTTTGGTAGAGACGGGGTCTCGCTCTTGCTCAGGCTGGTCTCGAACTCCTGAGCTCAGAACGATCCGCCTGCCTCGGCCTCTCAGAGTGCTAGGATTACAGGCATGAGCCACCACACCCGGCCCCCCCCCCCTTCAGGGGATTCTGATGCGTGGTGAGGTTTGAAAACCACTACTCTAGAAGTTCAGGAAATGAGACAGTGTTGTTTATCAAAGAGTGGTTGAAGACTTCATGGAAAAGATAAGACAAACTAAATACTAGAGCAAGGTGGACTTTTGAAAAGTTGACTCATGAACCAGAATGAATAAGGCACAAAGGAAGGAATGACTATGGTATTTATGGGGCATTATCTGGCTAATTGTGACATGAATAAAATAGTGAAGGATTAAAATTGCATGGGTAGTGAGATGGGAGGCAGTTGGTGGCTGAGATTCAGTTTTTAGTTTTGTCCTGTTTTCATTTCACCTGAACTCATTGAAAACCTGAACAGTAGAATGCATTATTAATATTCTTCTTTTTAGGCAGTATATGTTGAAATCAACCTGACTGGACCATACCCATAGAATATTAAGAGCTTTGAGTCAGAGAAAGGTAATGATGTACTCCTGCTTGTATTGGTTTTAGATAGGTAGAGGCTTCCTTCCTGGGCTTCAAACATTTATTTGAAGGGAGTTATTTGAAGGGAGTTACAGTAGTCCTCCCTTATCTGTGGGGGATAGGTTCCAAGACTGCCAATAAATGCCTGAAACTTCAGATAATACCAATCCCTATATATATATATTTTTTTTTCTATACACACATAACTGTGACAAGGTTTAACTTATAAATGAGGCGCAGTAAGAGATTAACAACTAAAATAGAACAATTATACTGTAATAAAAGTTATGTGAATGTGCCCCCCCGGTATATTTTATTGTCCTGTACTCATGTATTTTCAGACTGAGGTTGACCAAGGGAAACTCTGGAAAGTGAAACCATGGATAAGAGGCAACTACTATGCTTTTATCATCTTGTCAAAATTTAACGCTAACAAGGTGGCACCAGCAGTGAGACTTTAACTGGCCTTGGCTTTATGAGATATATGTATAGTTCCTTGTCGTTTTCCTCCTTCTATTCCATATTTTGTGGGAGATGTTTCCACCTTAAATACTGATGTCATGTTCAATGTTGTACATCATCCATCTACACTGCCTGCTCAGTTTGATAATGTGTGCTTGGATGGAAATGTTTACATTCTACCCTTTTCCCTAAAGTGCTGTAATCCGTGCGTAATGATGCAGCCACTGGAATTGTGGAATAGAAACTGACTTTGGCTCAGAGAGACTGCTGGAAAATGAGAGACAAGCATTTTAAAGTTAAAATGCTAATGGCTGCAAAAACCAAACAGTAGACCTTAAAGTCTCTTTTCCAAACTTGTCTAGGTTTAAGTTGTTGTTGCTGGTGGCGGGTGTGTAAGTGACATTGGGCCCAAGAGAGAGAGAAGAATCGTTTTAACCTAATGATGCAGATAACTTTTCCTCATTGACAACCAGCTTAGTGCTAAGGAGTGCCAGAACAGTGAATAGGCATTTCTAAAGCATAGGCACTGCTCAGTGTATTTTGACATTATTTAATTAGTCTTGATAATGTGGCTTTATTTTAGAGAGAATTTGATGTAATGGCCTTGATATTGAATGACCTTGGGGTGGCAAAGACACTTGTCTGTGTGTGTGTGTGTGTGTGTGTATGTATGTGTAAAATGCAAATAATGGAAGTAGCTTTGGAGTTGGGCCAAAAAATCTCCAGCATCAAGCTAAGGTTACTTTAAATCTGCTTGCTCTGCAGGTCAGATTGAAGGGTGCCTGAGACAACCAATGAATTCTTCCCTTCTGCCACTTTGGGAGGACAAATCAGCCAATGAATCACCTCTTGTTTGTTCAGATAGACTCAATCATCATGTGACTTGCTTTGAGGGTATAAAGTTTAATTTTTTCCTCCCTTTGGGGATTGGGTAAGGAAGTTATTGTAAGAAGAAAATGTTTAAATGGGACACTAATGAGTCATAGGGCTGAAGAAGTCATTTTTGGCCTCACACTTTGCTTGAGGGAACAACTTGGAGCTGTGCTATCTTGTTCCCTGGTGGAACAATTTCTGCAGGCAGAATGGTTTCCATGGGCACAGTCTGGTGGAGACTTGGATTTCCAATGCTTTCTTGGAAAGGTGATGTGTTTTGATAGCCTTAACACAAGCCTGATAATTGCCTATTATCCTAGAGTCTTTGACCAGTTTTTACTAGCTCTGGGCTATGAGGCTTTGGCTGTTTGGGGGATGAATTTGTGTGTTGTTTCCTTCCCTTTCTCTGGAGGTTTCAAGCTCTGGTATACTTCTGATATGCTGTTTTAAATATTATATTTCTGAGTTCATTTTCCATCATGAAATGCATCTCTGGTCCTTAGTGTGAGTTGTTTGAAGTTAATGGAAGGTGTATAGTGTGACACACTGGTGTCTTTTGGGAAATATTTAAAGTAAGATAAGGCCCTGCTGCAGACAACATACCCATAAAACAGCTGACAGGTATATATCACACATCTACTAAGTACAGTTGACCCTTGAACAACACAGGTTTAACACATGGACTGCCACACTAGAAAAAAATTTTTTTTTCCTTGGGGCCACAGTGTTTTATTATGAAAAGAGAATAAAAAGTTTGAAAACAAAACAATACTTTCTAATTTAATGAAAAATTTGTTTTTTATTGTTTTCTGTGTGGGAGTTGTATGCAATTTGAAAAGTAGTTCACACAGCTCCCAAAGTGAAGAGACGTATGAGTTACATATGCTTCACAAGGCCCTGGGCTCAAAACTAGTGTGAGTTAAATACAACTTATATGGCAGTTAATGTGTTAAACAGCACAAGTCGACTTATGTGCGGACTTTTTCAACAAGTCATGCTGAATATGCCTTCCTCTCCTACCTCTCCTTTCACCTCCTCCATGCCTTCAGTCTCTGTGACCCCTGAAACAGCAAGACCAACCCTTCCTCTTCCTCCTCCTCCTTAGCCTATACTCAACATGAAGACAAGGATGAAAACCTTTATGATGATCTACTTCCATTTAATGAAAATTGAATGTATTTTCTCTTCCTTATGATTTTCTTAACGTTTTTCTCTAGCTTACTTTATTATAAGGATGCAATATCTAATATGTATAACATGCAAAATGTGTGTTAATCAACTGTTATCAGTAAGGCTTCTGGTCAACAATAGGCTATTAGTAGTTAAGTTTTTGGAAAGTCAAAAGTTATACTTGGATTTTCAACTGTGCAGGGGTTGGTGTTACAAACCCCCACATTGTTCAAGGGTCAACTAACTGTATTCAGCACTGTGAGGTAAGAGTGAAAATACAAAAATGTTAAACATCTAGATTATGTCTGCATATACCTGGTTTACTGACTTTGTTATTGTGTTTCTTTGGTAAAATTTACTGGTTATTTGTTGCAGTTTTTCTGTTGGAGAGTACAGAGTCCCCTGAACTAATAGCCCAGAGTCTCAGACTGCAGTCCTGCCTCTGTGCTTTCTTAACAACGCGTCTTTGGATAAGCCTTCCCTTCTCAGTCTCAGTTAACTCATTTGTAGAAATAGGGCTAACACTTGATTTTGCCCACTCACGGTGTTATAGGTAAGTGTCTTAGTTTGATTCTAAGCTGGTATTACTCTACTGCTTGGATATATCTTTGTTACAGCAAGTGGTCCCGAGGACAAACCGAGCAGCACATGGAGAGTCGGAGAATCAAAGTTTATTTTCCAGCGGGCTCAGAGGGGCCTTGCCACCAAATTCTGAGCGCCATCTACCATATTTTTCCCACTTTTATTAAGTTGTGGTGGTCTGTGGGGTAGGGTGTCAGGTGGTTAATGCCCGCCAGGTAATAGGTTAGTCCATGTGTCAGATAATAGATTTAGTGTTATACTGATGCGCCAGGTAGCAGATTTAGTGCTATGCTGATGTGCCAGGTAACAGGTTAGTTGATGGGCCAGGTAATAGGTTAGTATTATGCTGATATGGGTCTTCCGTGAGGGGTGGGGGTCTCAGATGGTTGATGTGCCAAGTAACAGATGGGGGTTTTCCTTATCATCTTGGCACATATAGAAGGACTTTCAGGAATGTTTGTGAGGAATCCGTTGTTATAAAGGACCACAGAACCTCCTGGAAAAGGACTCCTAAGGAAAAGTTTCAGGCACATGAACTTATAGGACTAAAGTTAAGAAGACGTGTTGTAAGAGAAATAATAAAGTCTTGATAAGGATACTCAGAGACCAAAGCAAAAGGACAGTTGTAGCACCTTGGTCTAAACAGTAGGCCAGAATGACTTATTTTGGAGCTTTAGGAAAAAACAGGAGATGAAAATCACCTTTGGGGAGAGATAAGCAGAAAGGTATGACAAGTGAAGAAGTGATACATACTAGAGGATTGGAATCCAGGGTCCTTACCATCAGGAGAGAGGGTAGTGTCCGTTACCTGTCCCTAGATTATGAGTTTTACTGATAGATGTGTATAAGTTCCTATAGTAAATGAACCCCCATTAGTCCACCCTTTTTCCAGAGGTTTTGTTCAGGGTGTTGGGACAGAGTGGTGACTAGCCAATCAGGGCTCAGCTAAACTCTGTGGTTATGGAGCAAAGAGAAGTGGAGCCAACAGGGATTGTACACATACTTAGCTTTCCTCTGAACTGTGCTCTTTCTAGAAGCATGCATGTGACCAAGGAACTCACTGGTTTGATCCACAAGCTGAGACATCAGGGCTCTGAATGAGATAGTCTCATCTTTTGTCCTTGAATCAGAGTAACCTATGAGAAGGTGGTGAGATCTGTTGATTTTACTTTAGCGTCTTTAGTGTGGTGGGCCTGGGAACTTGAGCTAAGCAGCTAGGACTCTTGCATATGGCATATGCAACATGGGTAGGAGCTTCTCTGTGGGAAAAAAGTTGACTATTGCTCTTAGGATAGCAGAGGTACCTGAGAACAAGCTTCTGCTTCAGAGTAGGGTGAGTGAGGAGGCAGGTAGGTAGGAGCTTGATCATAAAGGACCTTACAGAAAGGTTGACTGTACCTCCCAGTCTGCTAGAGAAAAGCCCAATATGCACCTGTAGTTGTGGCATAATTATTAAGAGCATCCTCTTTTCACTCCCCAAAGTCTTCTGGTTTGGACAGTAAATTATATAGCAAGGAAGTTAGAGGAGGTTGCTTTGTTCTTTTGAATTCATGATGCTGCTCTGCTGGCTGGCCCTTCAACTGGCACTTACTTCACCTTGTCTAAGGCATCCAAAGATCTCCTCTGCTTCCTTTTTGTTGGGCCCCTCTTTTGCCATCTGCTCTCTTATCCTTTTCCCTTTTTCCATCCTGTACTCTTGGGAAATTCTTTGTGGCTCTTTTTTGGCCCTTGAGATTATTTAGCCTGAGACTGGCTTTGTATCAAGCCGCAATGGCTCTGATGCTTGATTCATTTTTATGTCCTTTTGCCATTTTTGAGTTTGGCCAAATGCACAACAAGAGGAATCACCTATTTGATCTATTGGAGAGTCAGCCTTTCCCATCAGTTATCTAATGTTTTCAGAGCCAAGATGTCTTTGCCCATTTGGGTTGCTGTAACAAGATACCATAAGCTGGGTAGCTTATAAACAATAGAAGTTTATTGGTCACAGTTCTGGAAGCTGGGAAGTACAAAATTAAGGTGCTGGCAGATTCAGTGTCTGGTGAGAGCCCATTTTCTCATTCATAGATGGTGCCTTGTAGCTGTTTCCTCATGTGGTGAAAGAGGCAAAGCAGCTCTCTAGGGCCTCTTTTATAAGGGCAAAAATCCTATTTATGAGGGCTCTGCCTTTGTGACCTAATCACTCCCCAAAGGCTCCACCTTCTAGTACTATCACACTGGTATAGGTTTCAACATATGAATTGTGGGGTAACACAAACATTTAGACCATAGCACAGGGCTTCATGAAATTTAGTGCTGCCTACCTGCTACCATAGTCCTGGTCTGAGGGACGGTTGTTAAGAATGTTAACTGTGGCAACCTTTACTATAGCAAAAAACCAATAGCAATTTTCCCCCAAAGTAGCATGTACCACTGCCCTGAAGGAAATATGAGAAAATAAAAATAGTAGATAAAATTTTAGAGACCACATGGGAAACTTAATCATTACCTGAAATTTTGCTAATAGAGCCCAATTAGCTAATGTTGTGTTGATGCACTCTCACTCTTCCAGCTTAGGACAGTGAAACCAATAGCCTTATGAAATCTATAGATTTTCTATTTATCTTCATATCATTCAGTTTTTACATTGCTAGGGTGTGAAGACAGTTAAACACAAGAGAAATTTTTTAGGCTTATCAGGGCACTGATGTCCTTTGGGGATAGTGTATTTCATTATACATGATGTGTGAAAAACAGAATCAGACACAAATCACCGAGAAATGCAGTTAATGCTTTATGGGTTCATAAATATGGAGCTGTGACCAACACTGGGACATCTGTTGGAAACCTTCATCCTTATAATTTAGCAGCTCCAAGGATTGATTTTACCACATAGAGTTTGGGCCTGGAACTAAAATACATCCACATGCAAATTGTGACCATGGAGGATAACTATTTCTGCACATATCTGCATGGAGATTTGTGAATGTGCTGTGGCGAAAACCTCATCAGGGGCCTTTGAATTGTCACTTTCTAGTTGCACACACAATGTACAGTATTCAGTACATTAACACTTCCATTAAAAATCAGTCCTCAGTGTTTAGTGATAACGAGTCCTGTAAAATTTAATTGTGATTGACAGCCGTTATCTCACATGATTGTGTAAACTTGTGTCCTTATTTTATAGATGAGAAAATCAAGGCTAAGCCATGTTAAATCAATTACACAAGGTCCCGAAGCCACAAAGTCATAAAACTGGGCTCTCTGAATCCATGGCTAATTCTCCTCCCATATAGTCATGCCGTCTATAATAAGAATCCAGTAAAAATCATCCATTTCTTTTTGCTCCTGCATACAGATGGGATTCATAGATGATGACATACACACCAAGGAAGATACAGGGATGACGATGGTTGTGGGAGGAAGTCCTTCTGAAATACGTGTCATGTTTACTAGAAAAGGATTTGATCAGAGTTGAAACTTCCTGTCAACTATGCATCGTCTCTAGGGGAAAAAGTTGTTAGGCCCCTGTTTTCCATCTAGGGGACTATTTTATACAACCACAGTGGATTTCTGGCACTTAAGGTTGACCTTATGTTAGGTAGGGATGGAGGGGTATGCAGGTGGCAGGGCAGGTGATAGGGGGATGTGGTCAAGGGCCAAGGATCAGGACCAGTAAAAACAGAGAAAAGAAACCACAATAGCAAGAACTTGAGGTTAGGGACTTTTCCGAATTGGGAACAGGCACGGAAGCTAGGACTTTATGACCAAAGATAACCTTTCCCTCATTAGTGTAGTAAAACTCACACCCCCTAGCTCCATGAAAGTTCCAGAGCTAGCCATACAAGGGCAGAAAATGGAAGGGTACATGATTCTGGGAATCTCTACCCATTTCCCCCAAAATACATTAATATTCCACCTCCAGCTTAACATATTGATTAGCGTAAAGGACAGACCCTAACCCTGGGATGACACTGTTCCCTATTGGAGCAGTCTGCTCTCTGCTGACCTTGAGAGTGTACTGTATTTTCTATACTCTGTCTTTAAAATCAGGGTCTTCTCCACTCATGGAGACTGACCCATCCCTCCTCAAGGATGCACTTTTGCTTTGTATCCTTCACTGTGCTCAATAAAAGCAGCTTATGTGGAAGTGCTTTGTGTCTGTCATCACTCCATTGCACTGGTCCTGCTCGCAGTTATTCCAAGCAAGGAGCCAAAGAGCCAGGACAACTCTCCCTAACCACACCTGACACTTACATGGAAACAGAGTTGATGAACACCTTTGTGGTGTGATTTAAAGGGACTGGAGAACTTGGCTTTCCATAAACATTAGTAAAAGTTTATTCTTAATTTTTTTTTATTTATATCAGATCTCATTGGAGATTTATTTTTTAACTTTTTATTTCAAAATGATTATAGAGTCACAGGAAGTTATAAAAATAGTAAAGAGATTCCAGTTTTCTTTACCCGGCTTCCTCTAATGTTAATATCTTACAAAAGTATAGTGGTACCTTATTAAAACCAGGAAGTTGACATTGTCACAATATTGTTAACTAGACCAGCAGTCCCCAACCTTTTTAGCACCAGGGACTGGTTTCATGGAAGATGACAGTTTTTCCATGGACAGGGTGTGTGTGTGTGCAAATGCTGGGGCGGGGGGAGTCAGAGTTCAGGCAGTGATGCAAGTGATGGAGAGCAGCTGTAAATACAGATGAAGCTTTGCTCCCTCACCTGCTGCTTACTTCCTGCTTGTGTGCCCCGCCCCCCCAGTTCCAAAGTTTCACAGAAGATAATTTTTCCATGGGGAGAAGGGGGTTGTGGCAGAGCTCTGTGGCCCGGTCCCTAACAGGCCAGGGACTGGTATCAGTCCATGGCCCGGTGGGGGTTGGGGACCACAGAATTAGACAATAAAGCTGTATTCACATTTCACCGTTTTGTACACATACTCATTTATGTGTGTGTGTGTGTTCTATGTAATTTTATCTTTAGGTTTGTTCTTTTTGTTTAAGGCTGTCATCACCATTGCATACAACCTCTCCCACCTTGGGAGAGGTAGTATGTTGTGTGACAGAAAGAATATATGAGTTTCGAAATCTGACAAACCTGAGTATGAATCCTAGCTCTGCTATTTCCTAGCTATGTGGCTATGATTTTGGCCAAATCACATCATCTCTCTGGACCTAAGTTATCCTTTCTGTGAAATGGGGATAATAGCTCCTAACTCACATGGCTTTTATGAGGATTAAATGGGATAATATGTGTAAAGTGCCTGGCCTACCAAGTGCTATTTCCCTTGTTTATTTCTCCTTCCTTAAGAGGGGTAACATTTTAAGCTGTTTTCAGGTCTTTATATCTCTGATTCTTTCCTGAGAAGAGCAAGTTTTAATGGGAGGAGGTGAGAAGCCCATGAGAGCATTGTGTATCTAAATGGAATGTTGAGAGATCAAAGTTTCCAGAAGAGGAAGGTTAGTGGAACCAAAGAATGACTTCACCAATTTTATGATTTTGCCTGGTGCTAGTCCTGTTCTAGGTGGTCTATGAGTTGATCTTGCATAAAATGAATGTTTATAACATTTTTGCTCTGTACTTTTACTTTTGGCTTGAATAAATAATCTAAAATATTTAAAAAACATCATAGTCATCCCTTCATCTATTCTTATCAAGAAATTCTGCTCCTGCCATTACAATGAATTCAGGATCACTGTGCTAAGGGGAAATCAGAGCAGCTGATGATGTAAAAGTCATACTTTTCTATAGACTTGACTTTAAATAATCACTAAAGGATGTAGATAGATACTGTCCTGGGTATACAATAAGGGTGTTTCTGTTTCTTTTTTTCCTAGGTAGAGAGAGTGACCACAAAGATGGAGAGACTATTTAGATTGGGAGCCTGACTTTTTTTAAAACTTGAGGTTTTATTTCTTTTCAGCTATATATTTTTAAGTCAAGTTTTGTGAAGTATAATTTACATATTGTAAAATTCCCTCTTTTTGGCATATGGCCATAAAAGTTTTGACAAACAGTTGTGTAACCACCATAATCAAGATATAGAATTTTCCCATCACCCCTAAAAGCATTCTTATGCCCCATTGTAGTCAACCCTTCTCAATATACCAAGCACCTGGCATCCATTAATCTATTTTCTGTTCCTATAGTTTTGCCTTTATAAAATGTCACAGAGGTAAAATTGTACAGTATGTAACTTTTTGAGTCTGGCTTCTTTCACTTAGTATAATAAATTTGACATTTATCCATGTTTTTGTGTGTATGAGAAGTTACTTTTTATTGGTTGTAATATTTTATTGTATGGCTACACTATGGTTTATCCATTCACCAGTTGAACATTCGGGTTCTTTCCAGTTCTTGGCTATTATGAATAGGAGTGGTTATAAACATTTGTGTACAGGTTTTTGAGTGAAAATATTTTCACTTCTCTTGGGCGAATACCTAGTAAGAGGATTGCTAAGTCATATTGTGACTGTTTATAAGAAATCGTCAAACTGTTTTCCAAAGAAACTGCCATTTTTGCACTCTCTCTAAGAATGTACATGATTCTAGTTGCTTTGTTTCCTTGCTAGCACTTCATATCACTTTTTTGTGTGTTTTTTGCTAGTCTAATAGGTTTGTAGTGATATCATAAGATTTAAATTTACATATCCGTGATGACTAATTATGTTGAACATCTTTTCATGTGCTTATTTTCCATTTGTATATCTTCTTTGGTAAATCTGTTCAAATCTTTTGCTCACTTTTTAAAATTAGGTTGTTTTTCTAATATTGTGTTTTGAGAGTTGTTATACATCCTAGATACGAGTCCTTTATCATATATATATATATATATATATATATATATGATTTACAAATGTTTTTCCCCCAGTATTTGGCTTATGTTTTCATTTTCTTAACAATGTCCTTGGAAGAGCAGCAATTTAATTTTGATGAAGTCCAGTTTATCATTGTTTTTAATGGATTGTGCTTTTGGTGTCAGATTGAAGACTTGTCTTAAACCAAAGTCCCAAAGGTTTTCTCTTATGTTTTCCTCTAGAAGTTATTTTATAGTTTTAGCTTTTATATATAGGTCAATAAGTTTTGAGTTAATTTATGTTTATGGTGTAAAGTATGGTTTGAGGTTAATTATTTTTGCATATAGATGTCCAATTTCACTAGCACCATTGTTTAAAGGACTATATTCATTGAACTGCCTTTGCATTACCGCAAATTGAATGGGTCATATACATGTGGGATTATTTCTGGATTTTCTATTCTGTACCGTTTCTCCTTTTGCCAGTACGACACTATCTTTCTTACTATAGCTGTACAGAAAGTCTTGAAATCAGGCAGTGTGTATTCTCCAACTTTGTTTTTTTCAAAATTGTTTTAGCTGTATCAGGTCCTTTGCTTTTCTATATGAATTTTATAGTTAACAAGTCAATTGCTATGATTAAATTCTCTGGGATTTTGGTTAGGATTGCATTGAATCTATAAATCTGTTTGGGAGAGAATTGATGTCTTTACCATGTCAAACTTTCCAATCCATGAATGTAGTATATTTACCCATATTTTTAGGTTACTTTTTCTCACTGATATTTTATCATTTATGGCATATGGATGTTATACATATTTTGTTAGATTTATATTTAACTAGTTTATGTTTTTGGTGCTGATTTTACATGGTACTGCTTTTTAATTCCAATTATTCATTGCTAGTATATAGAAATACGATTGATTTTTATACATTGTTCTTGTATCTTGAGAACTTTCTAAATTCACTTATTCTAGTAGTTTTTTAAAGGCTGCTTTAGGATTTTTCAGACCATCATGTTATCTGTGAATAGCAGCAGTTTTATTCCTTCCTTTCTAATATGTATGTCTGTTATTATTATTAGTGCCTTATTGCTCTGACTGGGACCTCTAGCACAGTGTTGAATGGCAGTGACTAGTGCAGACTACTTGCTTTCTGTTCTTAGGATGGAAAGTATTCAGTTTTCATCAGTAAGTGTATCAGCTGTAGGTTCTTTAGATGCTCTCTGTTAGGTTCATGGAATTTCCTTTAATTCCTAGTTTGAGACTTTATCATGAATGGTTGTTGAATTTTGTCAAATACCATTATTGCATCTATTAAGAAGATGATATCACTTTATGTTATTTAATCTGTTGATATGGCGAATGGTATTGATGACTTTTGAATACCAAACCAACCTTGCATTTGTAGTATAAATCCCACTTGTTCATGATATTTTATCATTTTTATGTATTCTGGATTTTGTAATTTTATTGATGATTTTTCCATCAATATTCATGAGATAGTACATAAATCATGGTTCTTATTACTGTCTTTGGCTAGTTTTATATCGGGATAATGATGGTCTGAAAGTAAGTTGGGATGTGTTCCTTCCTCTTCTATTTTATGGAAGAATTTTTGAAGAATTGTATTATATCTTCTTAATTATTGGGTAGAATTCACCACTGAAGCCATCTGGGTGGAGAGTTTTCTTTGTTAGAATGTTTTATAAGTATAAATTAAACTTCTTGTATAGAGATAGTTCTATTCAGCTTTATACAGTTTTTATAGCTCTGTATAGTTCTTACACAGTTTTTCATGAGCGAGGTCCAGTAGTTTGTGTCTTTTAAGGAATTTCAACTAAATTGTATTTATGGACTGTCTCAGTCTGTTTCAGCTGCTGTAACAAAATACCTTAGACTGGGTAATTTATGGACAACAAATGTATTGCTTATAGTTCTGGAGGCTAGTAAGTCCAAGATCAAGATGCCAGCAGAATCAGTGTCTGGTGAGGACGTGCTCTTCCTAGATGGCACCTGCTATGTGTCTTCACATGGTAGAAGGAGCAAATAGTCTTTCTCAAGCCCCTTTAAAAGGGCACTAATCCCATTCATGAGGGCTCCATCCTCATGATGCAATCACCTCCTAAAGCCCTTACTTCTTAGCACTATCACATTGGGAATTAAGTTCCAACATATGAATTTTGGGGTAACAACAACATTCAGACCATAGCATGAGCATAAACTTTTTCATAATATCCTATTATTATCCATTCAGCGTCTGTATGATCAGTAATTATGTTTCCTCTTTCATTGTCAGTGACTGTAATTTATGTTCCTTCTCTCTCATAGCCTGTCTGGAAATTTATAATTTTTGTTGACCTTTATAAAGAACTGGCTGTCAGTTGTATTGATCCTTTTCTGTTTTTCTTTTTCTTTTTTTTTATTTCAGCATATTATGGGGGTACAAATGTTTAGGTTACGTATGTTGCCCTTACCCCCCCTCCCCCCCGAGTCTGAGTTTCAAGCATGTCCATCTCTCGGATGGTGCGCATTGCACTCTTTGTGTATGCATATACCCGTCCCCTC